>CAMRHE010001812.1:0-32827 GCA_947044405.1 Leptodactylus fallax | reverse complement strand
AAGGCAGGTGGTTTGGACTCCGCAACCAGAAATGAACGCACACGCGGTAGTTCAAGAAAAAAATATATATTTACTATAAGTTAATAAAGGCTAGTTAAAGGTAAAATGACAGGGCTAAAGACAAGCAAAATATACAATATAGCATGAACAATTTCAAGGCAAATTCTGCAATGGTTTCTACTTTTACTCTGTCCACTTCTGCAGTATGGACACTGAATGAACAATATACTCAAAACTATCCCTAACTGACCCTGACTTCACATTTGGGTGCACCCCCTTTTCCCCAGTGGTCCAGGTGGACCGCTTACAGTCCGTAGAAGCGCGCCGCGGCCCATTTTTTTTTTTTTTTTTTTTATAAGGGGGGCCCCCCCCCCCCATGGGGTAATGGGGGGGGGGGGGAAATGGGGTTCAAAAAAAAGGGGAGGAAAAAAAAAGGAAGGGAAAACAAAAGCCGGCGCCGGCCACGCCGCGCACAGGCCCGCCGGGCGGCCCCAAACAGGGGGGGGGGGGGGGGGGCGGGGGGCGGCGGGGCCCCCCCGGGCAACAACAGCGCGGGGGGGCCCTTTTCGGGGGCCCCAAAAACCGGGCCCAAAGGCCGGCCCCCCGGCCCGCCCCCGGGGCACGGTTCCTTTCGCGTGGGGCCCGCCCCCGGCCCCCCTTTTTTTTAGAAGGGGGCCCGCCCCTCGCGGGGGGGGGGGGGGGGGGGGGGGGAGGGCCCTCTTTAAAGAGGGGGGGGGCAACAAGAGGGCGCGGGGCCCCACCACCGGGCCCCCCCCCCCGGCCGCCGGCCGGCCCGCCCCAACCCCACGCGGGGGGGGGGGGGGGGGGGGGGGGGGGGGGGGGCCCCCCCCCCCACCCCGCCGGGGGGGGCCCCTTTTGTGGGGGCCCCACACACCCCCCCCCAAGGCCCCCCCCCCCGGCCCCCCCCCGCGCCCAGTTCCTTTCACGGGGACTGACTAGTCCTGTTGTCTCTTTACACTCTGTTTGTCTCTGGACCAAGATACAGCTTAGCTGTACAGAAAAATCTCCACACCAGTTCAATACAACACTTGCCAAGATGGCTGCTGCTCTCTTTCTCGTCACTTCCTGCTTCTCTGCTCACACTCTGTCTGCAGAACAGGCAGGCTGACATAAAAGGGGGGGGGGTCTCACTCCAGCATCATGTCACAATTACAATGGCTGCTGTCTTAAAGGAACAGAATCACAGAAATACATTCAACATTAACAGTTTATACAGACAAATGAAGCTTAAGACAACATTGGCTGTCTCTTACATATTCCCCCCCCCACTTTAAGATTGGCAGTCCCTGCCTATGACTGTATATCCAGAGGGTTGTACTTTTATGCACAGGGTGGTAGTATACCGATGTATGGCAGGCCAAACAAACTCATCCTGCACATACCGAACAGGGGGAATACCAGCATTTGGCCTAGTGGTCCGTCTGAGGACCGGTGGTATATTATGGGGTGCTGCAGCTATGGGCTGAGAAGGACCAGCGGATTCCGCACCAGAGGGGGCACAGGCCGGAGATACAGTAGTCACAGGTGGAACATCCCCAGGAGCAGGGATCGGCCAACAATCATCCTCCTCGTCGGAGGCCCATTCCGCACCTCCATTCTCTGACTGTGGGAGCTCATTCACATTGGCAGGCCCATCGTGATTTGTCCCTTCAGAATGACACAGGCGCAACATATTTCGGTGAAGTACTCGAACACAATCAGTTCCTTCTTTCTGGACCTGGTACACTGGCCCATTCGCATACTTGCGGCCAACAACACGATACGGCAAAGCCTCCCATCTGCTTTCCAATTTCCCTTGGGGTTTCTTGACACGAACTAGCACCAGGTCGCCTGGTTGCAATGGTGCTTCTTGCACTGGGGTCTTATCAGGATGGGGATGTTCTTGCAGGCGCTGCCGCACCAATCGATGGATCGTCTCAAGTCTCTGCCGATGCGCCCGCACCCAAGAGGTTGGATCCCTCGGAGGGAACCCATCCACATCATTCAACTGTAATTCTCCTATACTTCGCCCAGACCGCCCAAAGAGAAGTGTATAAGGAGAGTACCCCGTTGTAGAATGGACCTGATTGTTATAGGCCCACACCATTTCAGACAAGAACTGAGGCCACTGTAACTTCTTGTCTTCCTCCAGAGTCCGCAGCATCTGTAGCAGAGTTCTGTTGAATCTTTCACAGGCCCCATTTCCCTGAGGGTGGTATGGAGTCGTGTGCGACTTCTTTATCCCGTAGATACGTTGAACTTCTTTCATTACGTGTCCCTCAAAGCAGGCGCCCTGGTCGGAGTGGATGCGTTGGGGGCACCCATATACTCGAATGAAATCTTGGCACAGAGCACGAGCTGCTGACTCAGCTGTCTGGTCCTTGGTGGCGGTTACCACCGCAAATTTGGTGAAGTGATCCACCATTACGAGGCAATACTGGTGTCCGCTATTGGATGGGCCCACCATTAGATAGTCTATCATGACGATTTCTAAAGGTTCCTGGGTCACGATGGTTTGCAGGGGAGCTCTCTGTTCTATTGCCTTATGGATCTCACAAGTTCGACAGCTGCGGCATACTTCTTCGACCATTTGACGAAGACCAGGGCAGTAAATCAGTCGCTGTAACCAACGAAAGGTCTTCTCATGACCAAAATGTCCATTCTTATTATGAGCCTCAACTGCCAAGGAGCGAGCCAGTTCACTAGGCACCACAATTTGGTATCGAATGTCGATCTCAGAAGGTAAATAGACCTTTCGGCATAGCACTCCATTTTTCATCTCCAACTTTTCCCACTGACTCAAAACAGATAATATCTCACGTGTCAGTCGTTCTCTTTCCTCTCTACAGGGCTTCTGGCCTTTCTCAACACACTTGATCATCTGCGCCAGCCCCTCATGGGTCTGTTGTATCTGTGCCCATTCCTGTCGTGAGGGACCAAAGAAAGGAGCCATTTCAGTCCCCTCCATCTCAAACTGATTAGTGGCGGTCAAGGCCTGTGAAAATCTGCTGAAATCGGGCACCTCCACATGCTCCAACTCATGATCCACGTCTTCTGTGGGGGTCTGGGCAGTTACCCTAGAAAGTCCGTCAGCATTCTGGTTCTCTGTCTTGGACCGATACTTAATGCGGTAATTGAATGTAGACATTCGGGCTATCCACCTCTGCTCTAACGCCCCGAGCTTGGCATTTTCCAGGTGAGCTAGTGGGTTGTTGTCAGTCAGTACTAAAACTTCAGCACCGGTCAAATATTCAGAGAATTTCTCGGTCATGGCCCATACCAGTGCCAACAGCTCCAATTTAAATGAACTATAATTCTCGGGGTTTCTTTCAGAATCTCTCAAAGACCGGCTGCCGTACGCTATGACCCTCTCCTGGCCATCCTGAAGCTGGGAAAGCACTGCTCCAAGACCATACAGGCTTGCATCTGTATATAGCTGGAACGGCAAGTGGTAATCAGCATATGCCAAGATTGGGGCTGTTGTCAGTGCATCCTTCAATGCCTGGAAGGCTTGTTCCTGTTCAGGTCCCCACTTCACGGACCGGTTCTTTGGACCACCGGATGTGCCTCGTAGGAGAGCATTAAGTGGTGCTGCTACCTTGGCGAAATCCTTAATAAACCGTCGATAGTAACCGGCTACTCCAAGGAACGCCCTCACTTCTCGCAGGGTAGTCGGTATCGGCCAATCTTGAACAGCCGCTATCTTGTCTCTTGATGGTCTCACCCCTTCTCCTGATACGCGGTGACCCAAGTAATCAATTTCAGATTGGAACAACCGACATTTACTGGGTTTCAATTTGAGCCCATGTTCCCGCAATCTTCGAAATACTTGCCCCAACTGGTGGAGATGGTCTTCAAAGGTCGCAGAATACACTATAATGTCATCCAAGTAGATGAGAGTGAACTCAAAGTTGAAGTCACCGAGACATTTCTCCATCAACCGCTGAAACGTTCCGGGTGCATTTGTCAACCCGAAGGGCATCCGGTTAAATTCATATAGTCCCATGGGCAAGATGAATGCCGTCTTCTCCTTGTCTTTTGTGGCCATCGGCACCTGCCAATACCCACTAGCCAGATCTAGTGAGGAGAAGTACCGGGCTCTCCCTAGCGCTGAGAGGGACTCCTCAATCCGTGGCAAGGGGTAGGAATCTCGTACGGTGCAAGCGTTTAACTTCCGATAGTCTACGCAAAATCGGATGGACCCATCTTTTTTTCTTACTAACACCACAGGAGCCGCCCAGGGACTCTGGCTTTCTTGGATGATCCCACCCTGTAGCATCTTAGCTAACAGTTCTTTCACTTCCTGATACAACTGTGGAGGAATTTGTCGGTAGCGCTCTCTAATTGGAGGGGTGTCTCCTGTGGGAATCTCATGGTAGATCCCTGTGGTACATCCAAAATCTTCAGCATACCGTGCAAAGGTGGCTTGGTTCTCCCACAACAGCTCATCTACCTTCTGCACCCATTCCAGAGAACATGAACTTACATCCATCTTCATCTGTTCTCGAATTGCACAGCCATTCCATTCAGAGGTGGGTTCCTCATCTTCTCCCATGGACACAGTTACGGTCCACTCATCCCTTTCAGTCGGCTTCAGGTGCATTGGAGTTACTTTCCTTACTTCCTCCGGAGTCACATAGATGTTAGCCAGCAGCCTCCCTGGGGTCAGGTCCACACTCTGGTCCTGAGTGTTTACACATCGAAGTGGTACTCTTCCATTGCGAACTATTGCCAAGGAACGGGCCACTAGCGGATCAACACCTCCTTCGGCTGCCTGCAGTGGTTCTACCAACACAGCTATGCCCTCTAGTTTCCGACAGGTGCCTACGGGCATGGACACTATTGTCTCCCGACTGGGTGGCAGTGTAACTTTTGTATGCAAAGGAACTGAAATTCGAGCCAGAGGACGCTGTGCATCTGAACTTTTCTGTAAGCCACATGTCCGGATCAGCCGCTGGAAAGCTGTTTGAGTAGGCCGATGGGTGGTGGTTTCTTTCCAATAACCGTGACCTTTCTTTTCAAAGAGGATCTGATCTAATTCTTTTAACACATTCATCCCCAAAATGACAGGGACCTTTACTTCATGTGACTCCTGTACCACCACAATGCCTTTCCTACCTAGATCTTGGCCACATACCCGGACATTCATCCAGGCCACTCCCACGACCGGAACTGGTAACTGGTTAGCTGCGACCACTCGTACGAATGTATGGGGATCATATTTCACATGTTGCCGGAAGTACCGTTCATAACAGTCTCTACTCAAGGTCGTTACTTGGGAACCCGTGTCAATCATCCCGGTAACCGGAATACCCTCCATTTCCACCTGTATGACAGGACTTGCAGCGATCAGGTCATCATCAGGGCATTCTCCCCACATAGTCTCCTTGTCAGTCTCCCCTACTACACGCCCTTCAGCAGCAGGGGACTTCAGTTTAACGGCGGTCTCTCATAAGTTTGTCGCTGCTCTGGACATCTAGCAGCAACGTGGCCCATCCGTCCACACTCCCAGCAGCGTATCCCCCGTCGTTCTGGCCATATGTTTGGGCCCCTTCGGTAAGCCCCTTCGATTTCTCCTGAGCATTGCACTAAATGATTTGGACCCCTTCGGTAGGTCCTATCCTCACCCCTCCAGCGGGGTGGTGGGTGATTCTGACTTGCTGGGTGTGGATGGCTCACCCTTTCATCTCCAGTCTTCTGGAAGTCTGCAATTTTCATAGACTGCTCATCACAACGAGTGTGCAGGTGTTCCATTTGTTCTTGCAGTTTCTGCATTACTGTGAGAATTTCTTTAACCGTCCCTTTTTCTACTGTCTCTGAGCCAGAACTAGCCCCCTGTGACAAAGTAACTCCAACTGCGGTCTGCGGCCTCGGGACCATACTATTGGCACGGGAGATGGCCTCTACCTGTACATCATGGAATTTAGCATCAGTCTCTCGTCGTATAAAATCCTGCATAGTCACAGTTAAACTGCCGTCACGTATCCCCAGGACAAACTGGTCACGGAGAGTCCGATCAGGGTTACAGAAGGCTGGCGAGCCCCCTCTTTCCTTCCTTTGAATATCTCGGAGCAGTTCTTGTAGGGCATTTGCATATTGGGGAAGGCTTTCATTCTCCTGTTGTACCCTCTGGAAGAACCGAGCCTGCAGAGACCCCAGCAATGCAGTTTCTCCATAGATGGTTTCTAGAATCTGGACTACTTGCTCAAATGTCTGCCTTTGTTCAAATGGCCTCAGTATCACCGTGGTCTTAGCATCCCCTTGTAATGTCAATATTGCTAGCTCTACTAGTACTTCAGGTGCGGTCTGGTACATTCGCTGTATCATTCGTATCTGTTCCACCCACATACTCACTGACATATTATTGCCATCAAATTTAGCTAACTGACTCATTATAGCCCCTGCTGGCATTCTTCCTCCAGCACCATTCTCCCGAACGGGTGCGTCACCGTCCATTCTGGTAAGCGGATCCTGCCGACTACGCCAATTTGTGAACCGAGAGCAAGGCAGGTGGTTTGGACTCCGCAACCAGAAATGAACGCACACGCGGTAGTTCAAGAAAAAAAATATATATTTACTATAAGTTAATAAAGGCTAGTTAAAGGTAAAATGACAGGGCTAAAGACAAGCAAAATATACAATATAGCATGAACAATTTCAAGGCAAATTCTGCAATGGTTTCTACTTTTACTCTGTCCACTTCTGCAGTATGGACACTGAATGAACAATATACTCAAAACTATCCCTAACTGACCCTGACTTCACATTTGGGTGCACCCCCTTTTCCCCAGTGGTCCAGGTGGACCGCTTACAGTCCGTAGAAGCGCGCGGTGGGGCCCAAAGTCGGTCCTTTCTTTTATAGTGAAGCGTCCTCTCCTCACGGTTATCAGGATCTTGGGAGAAATGAAGTCCTCTTTAACAGACAGGGAAACCAACTGAATGCAATGTAATCCAACAGCAGATTCCACTCAGCACACTGACAGTCCTGCCGAATCCATACACTGAGCTGGGATGTAAGCCGGGATTTAGCAGGTGCCGTCCAGTACATCAACAGCACTGCGAGTCTCTATCTGTGGTATCCATATACACAGTCACAATGTCAGTCTCACTGATCAGCCACTGAGCACAGTTCCTTTCACGTGGACTGACTAGTCCTGTTGTCTCTTTACACTCTGTTTGTCTCTGGACCAAGATACAGCTTAGCTGTACAGAAAAATCTCCACACCAGTTCAATACAACACTTGCCAAGATGGCTGCTGCTCTCTTTCTCGTCACTTCCTGCTTCTCTGCTCACACTCTGTCTGCAGAACAGGCAGGCTGACATAAAAGGGGGGGGGGTCTCACTCCAGCATCATGTCACAATTACAATGGCTGCTGTCTTAAAGGAACAGAATCACAGAAATACATTCAACATTAACAGTTTATACAGACAAATGAAGCTTAAGACAACATTGGCTGTCTCTTACAGTTGTTCAGGGGAAGGATACAAAAAGTTGTCTCAGAGATTTAACCTGTCAGTTTCCACTGTGAGGAACATAGTAAGGAAATGGAAGACCACAGGGACAGTTCTTGTTAAGCCCAGAAGTGGCAGGCCAAGAAAAATATCAGAAAGGCAGAGAAGAAGAATGGTGAGAACAGTCAAGGACAATCCACAGACCACCTCCAAAGAGCTGCAGCATCATCTTGCTGCAGATGGTGTCACTGTGAATCAGTCAACAATACAGCACACTTTGCACAAGGAGAAGCTGTATGGGAGAGTGATGCGAAAGAAGCCGTTTCTGAAAGCACGCCACAAACAGAGTCGCCTGAGGTGTGCAAAAGCACATTTGGACAAGCCAGCTTCATTTTGGAAGAAGGTCCTGTGGACTGATGAAACAAAGATTGAGTTGTTTGGTCATACAAAAAGGCGTTATGCATGGCGTCCAAAAAACACAGCATTCCAAGAAAAACACTTGCTACCCACTGTAAAATTTGGTGGAGGTTCCATCATGCTTTGGGGCTGTGTGGCCAATGCCGGCACCGGGAATCTTGTTAAAGTTGAGGGTCGCATGGATTCAACTCAGTATCAGCAGATTCTTGAGAATAATGTACAAGAATCAGTGACGAATTTGAAGTTACGCCGGGGATGGATATTTCAGCAAGACAATGATCCAAAACACAGCTCCAAATCTACTCAGGTATTCATGCAGAGGAACAATTACAATGTTCTGGAATGGCCATCCCAGTCCCCAGACCTGAATATCATTGAACATGTGTGGGATAATTTGAAGCGGGCTGTCCATGCTCGGCGACCATCAAACTTAACTGAACTGGAATTGTTTTGTAAAGAGGAATGGTCAAAAATACCTTCATCCAGGATCCAGGAACTGATTAAAAGCTACAGGAAGCGACTAGAGGCTGTTATTTTTGCAAAAGGAGGATCTACTAAATATTAATGTCACTTTTCTGTTGAGGTGCCCATACTTTTGCACCGGTCAAATTTTGGTTTAATGCATATTGCACATTTTCTCTGTTAGTACATTAAACCTCATTTCAATCCTGAAATATTACTGTGTCCATCAGTTATTAGATATATCAAATTGAAATGGCTGTTGCAAACACCCAAATATTTAGAACTAAAAATGATTAAGATTAATAGGGGTGCCCAAACTTTTTCATATGACTGTATGCTACGAAAAAAAAAAAAAATAATCACCTTCCCTATACCCCCCTGAGTCCACTCCAGACTCCACTCCACTCAGTCCACTCAGACCCCAGAGTATAACAATCGGAGACCCAGGGGAGGATACAAACATAAAAAACAATGCTTCTTACCTCTCCCTGGCTCCGCTGCACTCCCGTGCGCTACTTCGGCCATCTTCAATGTTGGAGCAGATCTCGCGTGAGTGAGGCCGGCGTCGCGATGCATAATGACGTCGGCTGACGTCTGGGACGTCACCAAACAGGCCAAAGCCTGCGGAGCGTAGGAGAGGTTAGTTACAGTGTTTTTTATGTTCCCTCACCTCCCCGGGGCCTCCGATCGTTATACTCGGGGGGTCTCAAAAGACCCAGAGTACAACGATAGCAGTGTTTGTGGGGTTCGCGGTAGCAGTTGCCACAGGGCTCCGGGCCCCATAATGTTCCGGGCCCTGTGGCAGCCGCTACCGCTGCTACCCTGATATTTGCGCCCCTGTGTCACTACATTTTCCATGCCTGCTTCCAAGCTTCCAGCAGGAGAGACAGGGGCTTTAGGCTGAATCAGCCAGTGGTGCAGATAGAATTGATTCCAGGACATACCTCCCACCACCCAGGACAGAGGAACAGCACCTAAAATCCAGGACTGTCCCACTGAATCTGTGTGGTACCAGATTTGCAAGGTACTGTAGTATAATCACTGAAAAAAAAAAGACCAAAACTTGACTTTCTGTAAGGTACATTCATTTGTTGATTTCATTTTAAAGGGTTGTTCCTATCTGGGCATTTATGGACATAAATGTCCTCTGGGACATGCATCTATCTCAAGATTGTGGGTTCTTTGACTTCTGTGATGCAGCTACAGTGAAAGGAAAGATGGCCATGCATGTGTGGGTCTCTTCATTCACTTGTACAAGAGTTCTGAAAAGCTGGCAGACCTGTTCTCAAGATGGGTCGGTCCCAAAGATGGGCAGGTCCCAAAGATGGGCGTGATCTATCAGGCATTTATGACATACCCTGTAGATAAGGCGACAATATGCCTAAATAGGAATACCCCTTTAATATACACATTTCAGTACACAGACTGACTATGATATTTGCACACAGGAAAAGAGTATGTTAGAAGTATTTAACATTGGCTTGCAATGTACAATGATATCTATAGAGATCTTATTTATGTCACTTTTTATTGTCTCCTTATCAAGGGAAACCCTGAAATAAGTAAAGGATCCGTTTACATCTGCACCTTCTTTATGTTAAAGCAGATTAAAAGGTGAGTTTATGTTTACTTGTAAGCCATACAAGTTTCATCCTACTATTCTTCCTTTTATCATTGTTATCTGTTTGGGATTATTATTTTAGAAATATGTTTGTCCGTTTTCATAGAAAATTATGGATTTATACAGTATATACACACTAAAATGACTATTATATTAACGATAATATTAATTAAATGTACAGAACAGGAGCAAATATTATATTTATTTGTACCCTATTTTTTGTTTTTTCTTCACATGTTTAGAACATATAGGGACATTAAGTTGAGGCCTATTAGTTGAAAAGAGACATAAATAGACAATAATGCTCACAAATGACATTTTCCATCTACTGGAGCCTCTCCGGTAATTAGATAGAAATAGTCCACCAGAAAAACCCAAATGATTCTGATTAAATACAGTACTGAAAAGATTCTCAGAACATTCTTACATGTTGAAAATAAGGAGGCAGATGTCTGATTTACTACAGCACAAGATCACCTTACATATGCAGTAGATTTTGGCACCAGTTCTTAAGAGTATGCTATAGAGCTGGAGGGAGATCAGAGGCAGCGATCACAATTAATGAAGGTAATAAAATATATGAGTGGTCTGAATGGCAGTCCAAACTGAGTTTGTTTAGATTTTACAAAAAGGCTGCTAGAACAGTTTATGACATCCAAAGGCTGCATAAATGGGTCTAAAATACTTCCATCAATGGTCCCAGTGAGCTTCTATGTTGTATATATTATGCAGAGTGCACCATGAAATGCATGCATTGTGCCATGAATATAGTTATGGCTGTGTTTATTGTTTACAGACGAGAATCTCTATTTCCAGCGTGGGACTGCAGCCCACAGCTCTATGTTGTGCAGAGCAAGATCTTGTTCCTGAAAACTGAGTAGTGAAATTTATTTTCTTGCATTGGTGAATTCAATATATTCCTTGCTAGTTTCAAATTGTTGACTTGCAGGGGCATACACTGGTCTCACTGGGCCGCATAGTGAAATGTAGTAAGCCCCTACCCCAGTTATGTTTTTATTATGTAAAGGAACTTTTTAAAATGAAAAACTCACTCTCTGCCTCACCTACGTGCTTTATTATTATTTAGCTTACTTGTATAGCGCCATCATATTCCACAGCGCTTTACAGACAATGTGGTCATTGTCCCATATAGGGATCTCAATCTATATTCCCTATCAGTATGTCTTTGGCGTGTGGGAGGAAACCAGAGTACCCAGAGGAAACCCACGCAAACACGGGGAGAACATACAAACTCCTTGCAGGACTCCAGCACTGCAAGGCTGTTTTCACACCAGACTAGTATGAATGCATTGAAATATTTCCCTTATGCAGTTCTGAGCAATAAAACTTGTTTCCTGCAGCCACCACTAGTGGGCACTCACTGTATAGGAATTAATACAGCTACCACTGAATTGGAAGTGGAAGCTATAAAAATCTTCTCACACTGTGTAGTCCCTAGTGGTAGCTGTAAGAAAATAGAGTGGATAAATGTCAGGAAGCAAAAGTTTATTTTCTGACCCTCTTCCTCCATGGTCCAAAAAGCAGCTGCCTGGTCAGTCTAGATTGTAAGCACACCACTGACTGAGGATATGTTCACATTCAGCTGAGTCATTTTATAAATTTCTACAACTGAATATCCTTTCTATGCATTTGATTAGAATTGTTTCTTCAGAAGGTACAAAAGTGAATAGGACAGTATAAGGAATTTCTGCAACAAATCTGCCAGGTGTTTCTTTAAAAGACAGACCTAATATTTAAAGGAGTATTCCAAACTCAGCCAAACATGGTCAAGATGGGAATACACGTAGCTGGAGTTATAGAAACAGCATAGCACGTCAAGCACAGTTCAGACATATCCAACTCTTTCTTGTAACTACTGACCACCTCAGAGAGGGAGATGCAGAGCTATTTTCACGTCAGCCACGAAATCTTGAGATGGATATAAGTAACCTTTTAAATGAGGATCAGTCCAAAACACAATTAGTCTTTTTGTCTTGCTTTTAATGTGCTTACAATGTAGACATGTAAGCAAACACATCATGCAACTTGTAATAATTGGATATACATATATATATATATATATATATATATATATATATGGCATATTTAATATGATGTTGAAATTATGTCCTCATTCACAAGAATTATGAGGTTATGAGCTATGTTAAGAACAGCTAAAATGTCAGCACAGTAGACACATATACAATAATTATTGGATAAACATCTATCCATAAACTGTCTACACAACAGACCTAAATAAGTAATAAACTAGGCTTGAGTCATCTTAACCGCTCACTTGTATGACAGCAGAGTCAGTCAGAATGAGTTAACACAGCAATAAATTAAAACCTCATCCTTCTCCAAGTTCTGTGGACAGAGAAACAAAGAATTCTGCTTGCCAATAAATATTCCTAAGTGTACATGTTGCAGCACATTTGTGATGTAACAAAATCTTTAATATTTATTGGGAAACTGAATGATAGCCGTAAATCTCATAAACATGGTAAGGGTCATGAAGGGACAGCAAACAATTTAACAGTATCTTATTGCTACACCATCTCCATAGCAGTAGTTTTTTGATTCAATGAAGTCATTAATGCTATTCTATCTCTAGGTGTTCTTAGTATCCATGTTAAACCTAGTGAATTGCATGGTGAGCTCCATGCAGAAGAAGAAGTCCCATCCCATGCATGAGACTGTGATCGCGCTGAGCAGTACTGTCAGTGACCGACTGCTCCACCCTAGGTGTGAGAAGGAGCGCTATCGGAAGTCTTTCCTCCCCACCGCGGTTAGGCTGTACAACCAACACCGACCTAAGTGGAGATCATTACACACAGAGAACTGAAATATCTCTGTGCCTGTTAAATCCCCCCCCCCCTCCTCTGCTACGTCCTATCTGTCTGTCTGCTATTAATGTAATGCCTCTCACCTTGGAACATTCCTGTACATGTTGTATTTGTATTTGTATCTGCTTATCTTTGCTGCTGTAACACACTGAATTTCCCCATTGTGGGACTATTAAAGGACTATTATTATTATTATTATTATTATTATTATTCATTAAGCTATATACAGTATTTCTTAGGGTTCTTCCAGACGAACACAACATTCTGATCCATCATGTTGGCATGTATATGAGGGGTGTTTAATAAGTTATCTACCTCAGTATGTTTTCTCAGTGTTAGAAAGCTGAGTCTGTGCAGGTTGAGACATGTCTAGACATGCAACACATACAGTAGCAGTTCAGTCTGATGAAAGCACTGGAAGTGACAGGATGGCAGAAGACAGGATGTACTGCTGGTGCGGATGAAGTGTCTGTTTACCAAGCAAGGACCTGTAGGTGCCTGTGGGACTGAGTGAGATGAACAATAATGGCTTTTCAGTATAAGGGAAAGGTTGCAATGCCATGGGGACCTATCACAGTATTGCCTCTGCAGGCCTACAAAATATGTGTGGAAATTTTCCATAAACTCCTTTATTACAATTCTTCTCACTAATAAGGTATACAGTGGAGAAAAAAAAGTATTTAGTCAGCCACCAATTGTGCAAGTTCTCCCACTTAAAAAGATGAGAGAGGCCTGTAATTGACATCATAGGTAGACCTCAACTATGAGAGACAAAATGAGAAAACATATCTAGAAAATCACATTGTCTGATTTTTAAAGAATTTATTTGCAAATTATGGTGGAAAATAAGTATTTGGTCACCTACAAACAAGCAAGATTTCTGGCTCTCACAGACCTGTAACTTCTTCTTTAAGAGGCTCCTCTGTCCTCCACTCATTACCTGTAGTAATGGCACCTGTTTGACATTGTTATCAGTATAAAAGACACCTGTCCACAACCTCAAACAGTCACACTCCAAACTCCACTATGGTGAAGACAAAAGAGCTGTGGAAGGACACCAGAAACAAAATTGTAGACCTGCACCAGGCTGGGAAGACTGAATCTGCAATAGGCTAGCAGCTTGGTGTGAAGAAATCAACTGTGGGAGCAATAATTAGAAAATGGAAGACATACAAGACCACTGATAATCTCCCTCGATCAGGGGCTCCATGCAAGATCTCACCCCATGGGGTCAAAATGATCACAAGAACTGTGAGCAAAAATCCCAGAACCACACGAGGGGACCTAGTGAATGACCTGCAGAAAGCTGGGACTAACGTAACAAAGGCTACCATCAGTAACACACTACGCCACCAGGGACTTAGATCCTGCAGTGCCAGACGTGTCCCCCTGCTTAAGCCAGTACATATCTGGGCCCGTCTGAAGTTTGCTAGACAGCATTTGGATGTTCCAGAAGAGTATTGGGCGAATGTCATATGGTCAGATGAAACCAAAGTAGAGCTGTTTGGTAGAAACACAACTCGTCGGGTTTGGAGGAGAGTGAATGCTGAGTTGCATCCAAAGAACACCATATCTACTGTGAAGCATGAGGGTGGCAACATCATGCTTTGGAGCTGTTTCTCTGCAAAGGGACCAGGACGACTGATTCGTATATATGAAAGAATGAATGGGGCCATGTATCGTGAGATTTTGAGTGCAAACCTCCTTCCATCAGCAACAGCATTGAAGATGAAACGTGGTTGGGTCTTTCAGCATGACAATGATCCCAAGCACACCGCCAGGGCAACGAAGGAGTGGCTTCGTAAGAAGCATTTCAAGGTCCTGGAGTGGCCTAGCCAGTCTCCAGATCTCAACCCCATAGAAAACCTTTGGAGGGAGTTGAAAGTCCGCGTTGCCCAGCGACATCCCCAAAATATCACTGCTCTATAGGAGATCTGCATGGAGGAATGGGCCGACATACCAGCAACAGTTTGTGCCAACCTTGTGAAGACTTACAGAAAACGTTTGACCTCTGTCATTGCCAACAAAGGATATATAACCAAGTATTGAGATGAACTTTTGTTATTGACCAAATACTTATTTTCCACTATAATTTTCAAATAAATTCTTTAAAAACAGACAATGTGATTTTCTGGATTTGTTTTCTCATTTTGTCTCTCATAGTTGAGGTCTACCTATGATGACAATTACAGGCCTCTCTCATCTTTTTAAGTGGGAGAACTTGCACAATTGGTGACTGACTAAATACTTTTTTTCCCCACTACATGTCAAAGACAGTTTATTGGCCCCAGTTAGTAATTTTATGGAAGCCACATAAACAGGGAACAGACTACAAGAAATTTACATCTCATACTTTGTGATATGTAAATATAAATATGCATATCTTTTGTTCTGTCCTTTCTGACCTAAATAACTATGGTCGGTGTCTTTAGGCTATATTCACATGAATTCAGCCTCAAAATCAGCACCAAATTCCGCCCTGAAAACAATGGGAGACAGAGATTGAAGCAGGATGCTAAAACATCTGCTTGATATTTCCGTGGATTCCATGGCTGATCAGAACCCACAGCGGGAGACACTTAGCTGACTAGCCCCTCTCATCTGGAGCTAACCAGAAAGTGAAAGGGCTGGAAATTGAAGAGGAATCTCAGGCAGAAATCAACCTCAATTCCTTTTCGTTTTCGGCCGGCCATGTGACTGGTCCTTGTAGATACTAGGTTTAGGGTGAAGATATTACTGCTAGACCAATCTTACTCAGTTTGTTTGAACTTTGCACATGCTCAGTTGTAATGATGAGATGCACTGGTTTCCAGTAGTGTTGTATCTGAATGTATGTGTTATGTGTATATACAGGGTTTCATAATACATTATATGTAAGTTAAAATGAATAATAGGCTGATGTAAGTTATATGAGCAACTTGACAAGATGGTGATGCTGATCATGTGAAGTGAATGGCGTCATTATGTAATAAAATCATGAGTTCTCTGCTTTGAAATGTTACATTCAGTGCAAAATGCAGTAATAATAATTTTCATTGTACTTGCAGCAATAATGTTACACTGTGGGTGATGTAGGCCTGCCTCCTGAAATGCCCAACAAATATGGTCACGAGAGAACCAGTATCTTTATGTCCTCTCTAAGGATGAGCAGACAGAACAGTACTGGGAAAAAAATGAAAAAAACCAAAAAACTTCCGGTCTATATCCAAGTCTCTTATTCTTTGCAACACTAAGAACAGTGATGATGGGTCTAGCCTGGAAGAAAAGTATTCTGAAATCAAAGAAATATCACATAGAAGTATACAAGATACAGAGCCAGCGACAAGTGATACATTGCACATAGACAGCACAATGCCAGATGTGACAGGAAGAGCAATCGCACTATCCAAAGCTGCTTCCAGCGACAAAACTACAAACAAATCATCTCTAAAGGTATGTTATTTTACTGTATGCTGAAAGGCCTGGAAAATATTTTTTGTCAAATTTGGGTTGAGTGTCTCAATACATGTGCAACTTTTTTCTATTTTGTTTAAAGTACTCTTGGTAACACATAGAGATGACTCCCCACATCTGTATCTTATGGTGCCCACTATAACCATTAAATACTAAGAAATTATACCTATGGAAACGCTGACGTTTTCCATATAGGTATAAGGCTAAGGCCCCATGTAGGCCCCATGTAGTGAGCTGCAGCCAAAAAGCGATTTACATGGTGTGATTTACAAAAATACAAGTCAATTATACTTATAGAAACTCTGGCATTCTGTGAAAAGCGCTGCGGGATAAACCATGATGCGTTTTTGCCGCAGCCTTTTCCTCAGGAGTTTTTGGCTGCGGCTCGCTACATGGGGCCTTAGCCTATAGGGGATTTCTAGGCTAAAAACTTTGAGGACCTAGCCTAAGGATAGGTTATCAATGTCATATTGTTGAGGTTCCAACACTGCAATTCAAATTGCCTAAAAGTAACAGGTGTATATAATGGAAAAACTTTTACTAAGTCCAATAAAAAATATTTATTTTATTTATTAAAGATCCTCCTTAGATATATTAAATTAAGTAAAAAACAGCTGTGTTTTTGAAAATCTCACCTGTGACAATGCTGGAGTTTTCAGTACAGGTATAATAGGGGCAGGAAGAAAACGTTGCATTTCTGCCGCGTTCTTTTCCTCACCGTTTTTCTGCTGCATTTCGCTATGTGAGGCCTTAGCCTTAAATAGTTCACATTTGCAGGAGATTGGCTGGGAACACCCTGCAAGGACTACAGCCTGTTCAAGGTCCAGTGCACCAGAGAGGCAAGTACTACAGGCAGTGCCCACAGTCTGGGACAGCAGTGCGGTGGGCAGAGATAGGATGTCAGCAGCTGCAGGTGGGTGGCGTTAAAGCAGTCTGGCAAGCAGAGAGAAGATGCCTGCAGACTCTGCCAGGCATTGCTACATAAGAAGTAGTGTCATTCAGTGACAAAATGGACTGACGTATTACGCAGAGTAATATCATTTCAAATGCACCGAGCCTGTATAATGGCATTCAACGTTCCTATGACCCAAAGCACTTGTGCCCCAACATGGTGCCTCTACATGGCATTGTATTATTTAGATATAGCAGGGGAGGATAGCTCTGGAATAAAGTATCTGATGGAACTGATTTTCTCTAACTTCTATCTGCTGCGGTTGCTATAATTTAGAAATGCCTCTACTTCAGCCTGAGTTATACAAGCTTGTCATGAATACTTTTTCTACGGTGAAATCATCATTGAAGGTTGTTGAGCTGGATGTATACACAGCAAATGTTTTCTATAACCAGGGGACAGCTTGCCAGTACTTTACCACATT
The DNA here is from genome assembly GCA_947044405.1 of Leptodactylus fallax. Taxonomy (NCBI): domain Eukaryota; kingdom Metazoa; phylum Chordata; class Amphibia; order Anura; family Leptodactylidae; genus Leptodactylus; species Leptodactylus fallax. The sequence goes on along the minus strand of CAMRHE010001812.1, from coordinate 15,199 downwards.
TGGCACGTGGCTCCTCTGAAACCCCAGCTTGGATTTGCAAGAGCTTTGTCTACAAAATTGATGTAGACAGATTAACCGCAGCAAACAGATCAGTAACCTTAACCCTTTATTGAAAGTAATTTATGATAATTCTACTGCTTACCATCAGTCCTTTGTCTTTCAGGAAACAGCTTTGAATGCTTATATGGAAAGTCAAGCTAAACTGGAAAATCACTGCATACTGCAAATGAAGGTCCCATGCGTCAGGACACGTAGTAATTCCACAAGTAAGCTCTGGTTTTTATCTATACAAGATATTGGCTGGTTTGTGTAAAGCAGCTCAGAAAGTGAATGACTGCAGTCATGTAAACTAAATGGGGTGACAGCAGCAATCTTATACCAACAATGTAAATAGAGGCATGAATACCAGCATTCTAATGGAAAGTACATGCCCATCAACTGCTTTTTTAAGGTTATGTCGCCTTTGCAAAAGAAAATTTTTACTTCTCTCAATGCATATAAAATGAAAAATGAAGAAAATTTGCATTAGTTTAATTCCTAAACAGAATATGCATCTCTATAGTAACAGACTACAATCAAACTCTGTGAAGTCTGATCCTGCAGTCAAATTCACTTCTATTTATACTCTATACCAGTGGTTCTCAACCTTTTCAAGTGAAGTACACCCTGTTAAGAAAATATCCCAACCGAGTACCCCCAAAGTAGCAATCACTTATAAATGTTAATAAAATAAGGTTTCACTTGGAGCCTTCATTAACAATTATGAAATGGCCCTCTCAGTGTCCTCGCATGTAGTATAATATTTCCTCACACTTCAGTGCCTCACATGTAATATAATGGCCCCCACATGTAATATAATAGCCTCTACATGTAAAATAATCCCCACAGTGCCATAGTGGTCCCTATAAAGTGTTATGATCCATAGTGGCCCTTCAATACAGTACAATGTTCTATAGTTTCCCCCATACTGTATAATGTCCCATAGTGTCCCTTGAATACAGTATAATGTCACAAAGTGGCTCCTCCATACAGTATAATGTCCCATAGTGGCCCCCTCCATACAGTATAATGTCCCATAGTGGCCCCCACCCAGTATAATGTCCCATGGTGCCCCCCTCCGTACAGAATAATGTCCCATAGTGGCCCTGCATTTTTCTAGGGTTCAGCTGAATCCAAAAGTTTTGGGGATTTGTCACCCACAAACTACAGTTATACTCTGGGGACTCCAGAGATGATGTCAGGAGGTCAAATGGGTCACTTAGCATAATGACACACAGCATCATAGCTTCATTATACCACGTGACCTATGTGACTTCTGAAGTCTCATGACATCTCTGGAGGTCAGAGGAGCATGTGGAGCAGCGCTGGAGCCCAGGGGAGATGAGTAACACTGTTTTTATGTTTGGTAACCTCCCCTGGGCCTACGTTAATTATACTCTGAGACCCCAGAGTATATTAGCAGTTTGTGGGTGATGAACTGACCTTATTAAATCAGGTGCACACCCATGCACCAGAATTGAAATCTACACCAGTCAGGAAGTTTTCCGGGGTGAGTTATAATGAAGAGCCAATGTATCCTCACCGGTTCTCTGCCCCGCTCCCCCAAATTTTGCCGAAAGTGTCGAGTGAAGAATAGGATGGAAGTGCATCTTTGGCGCAAGAACACCTTACCATCTACACCAAAAACTGTATGGGGCTAATAAATTCCCCCACAGATTGCATTGTATCTCTAAAAACAAAACAATAGAGAAGATGGTGTTTATTTTTGCAGCGCTCTCCTTTCCACCAAGTATGTTTCAATAAGACATGTTTCAACAAGGCTAAGGGAGCGTTCACACTACTGTTGGTGTCCGTCAGTAGTGTCCGTTGCTATTGTCCGTTACAAGATTTTAGCAACGGACACTAGTTGAACCGTCAGAAATCCGTTAAAATTTCCATTAATTTCAATGGGTTTTTATATTGTGTCCGTTAGTGTCCGTTTGTGTCCGTTTACACCAAATCCTTCAGAAGTCCGTTATTTTTTCGCGGACAAAAAATCCTACATGCAGGACTTTTTGTCCGTTTTGAAAAAAACGGATTCATGACGGACAGCAAGTGTCCGTTATTTTTTTAACATTGAAGTCTATGGGTAACGAACTTATAACGGACAGTAACTGATAGCCATCAGTTACTGTCCGTTATTTTATGTCCGTTTACTTTCCCTGCGCATGCTCAGAAAGGAGAAACAAACAAAAAAAAAAAAACAACTAACAGTGTTAGAGGACATTTCGTGTCCACAGGCACATGCGGTTTTACATACCGCTAGAAAGCCTACAGCGCGCTGAATTCAGCGCACTGCTGGCTTTCCCGGTATGTGCCCCGGGGCTGGAGATATCGGCGGTGTAAGTTATATGTTTTACTGTTAGAAGGGCGCTGCGAGGAACTCCCTCCCTGACACTTCTCTTCATTCAGAGACTTGTACTGAGGGGGCGTTCCTCACAGCTTGAGCGTCATCGCTGGGCTGTGAGGAACGCCCCCTCTCTCTGTTCTTGTCTATAGTGCTGTACTGTCAGAGGAGCTCCCTCCCTGACACTTCTCATTCGTCCATAGCGCTGTACTGAGGGGGCATTCCTCACAGCTCAGCGTCATCGTCGGGCAGTAAGGAACGCCCCCTCTCTCTGTACTGGTCTATAGCCCTGTACTGTCAGAGGGGGTGTTCCTTACTGCCCAGCGATGACGCTGAGCTGTGAGGAACGCCCCCTGAGTACAAGTCTCTGAACGAAGAGAAGTGTCAGGGAGGGAGTTCCTCGCAGCGCCCTTCAAACAGTAAAACATATTAACTTACACCGCCGATATCTCCAGCCCCGGGGCACATACCGGAAAAGCTGGCAGTGCGCTGAATTCAGCGCGCTGTCGGCTTTCTAGCGGTATGTGACATGAAAGGTCCTCTTTAAAAAATGGACACTACCTGATGCTAACATCAGTTAGTGTCCGTTATGATAGGTGTCCGTTTTTTTTTTTTTAACGGACACCTTCATAACGGACTCCAACGGTAGTGTGAACCCTGCCTAATAATAAGGAATAGCATAAGAAACAGAAATGCACAAGACTGTCTGGGGCCTGTTTCCTGAAAATAGTCTACAATATAAATACAATATATAGGATTCGGCTATCTTTGGCGGTCCCCATTCAAATGAATGGAGTAGCGCGCATGGTACAACCAGACACCCTGGTCATAACTGGGGTGTAAACTACCCTGATTTTCAAGATCGGTTGGGGACCCAGTGGAACACCGATCAGTGATTTACATCTTATCTTTAATTCTGAAATTCCACCAAAATTCTGGAATGCTGGAAAAAAACAGGCATGCATGCTTAAACCTCATTTATTACAGGTTTTAGACACTTTCTGACAATTTGTATGCCTTGTCCGACAAGTGGGTGAGGCTTAAGATGCAACACCATGCAAACATAAAATACACTAAAATTTTGTGTCCCTTATTTCAATGGGTGTAAGGTTAGACTACATGCTCTAAAGATATGACAGATTAATCAAACAGCATCAGCCACTGTGATAAATCTGGCACAGTTTAAACATGTTGAGTCCAAGGCTAAGGTCCCACATTGCTGAAAAGCTGCTTTTACTTGCAGATTTTGCTGCATTTTTGAGCCAAAGTCAGGAACAGATATAACAGGAGGGAAACATCTAAGTACGTCCTATATACAGTGGCTTGCGAAAGATCAAGGCTGGGAAAGCCTCAGGGCCAGATGGCATCAGTGAAAGACTAATTAAGACTTGCAGGGACGAGCTGTGTGGTATTATTACATATATATGTTCAATATGAGCCTGAAGCTGGGAATGGTACCACAACTGTGGAAATCATCTTGTGTGGTACCAGTTCCAAAGGCACCTCATCTGATGGACCTTAACGACTATAGACCTGTAGCATTGACATCCCATCTGATGAAGATCTTAGAGAGATTGGTTCTCACACATCTCCGCTCTCTAGTGAGCTCGGCTATGAACCCTCTCCAGTTTGCTTATCGACCGGGCATTGGGGTGGATGATGCCATTATCCACCTTTTGCAAAGGGCAATCCTGGAAGAAAACCTGTTGGAGGCTGTAAAAGACTTGAGACTGGGAAGGAGATTCACTTTCCAGCAAGACAATGACCCTAAACATACAGCCAGAGCTACAGTGGAATGGTTTAGATCAAAGAATATTCATGTACTAGAATGGCCCAGTGAAAGTCCAGACCATTGAGCATATGTGGCAAGACATGAAAATTGCTGTTCACAGACGCAGATAGAAAAGTCTATAGGGTCCATGGATTTCCAGAGGTAACTGCTTTTTAAGCAGATAGGGTTTCCATTTTTCGGATAACCCAAGCGGACCAGAAGAACGGAAACCCAAACGCTAGTGTGAACCTAGCGTCAGCTACAGATCCGGAGGCAGTCCAAGCTTCCTTTATAATAGAACACAGTGCTTTGGCTAAGTTTTAAACAGTTACATCCAGTATATGTTCTATTTTCCTTGCAAATGCACCCATATAGTCAGGGCCGGCGTTGGGGGGGGGCAAACTGGGCAATTGCCCAGGGCCCCGTCCCCAAAGGGGCCCCCGGGATCCGGAACCTGATGACTCCGGACCCCGGAGTCAGGCCCGGACAAATCAATAACAGAAAGGGACCGCAGGGCCCCTTTCCGTGGTGAGTAAAGATAACAAACATTTTTACTCACCTGTCCTTGCGTCCGACGTCATCTTCTGGCGTTCCGGACATCACCGCTGAGGCCAGGCCTCAGCCTTAGCGATCACGTGGGGCGTGCTGACAGCTTGCCTCATGTAATCGCTGAGGCCCAATCACAGGCCGCAGCGGTGACGTCCACAACGCGTGACGTCAGCCACAGAGAAGAAGAAGCCAGCGCCGGCGGGGATAAGGGAGCAGCGCGAAGAAGCCCAGGAGAGGTACGACAAGGTGAGTATAACTGTTTGTTATTTTCTCTCACCTCCCCCGGGCCTTCGATTATTATACTCTTGGATCTGAAGAGACCCCAGAATATAATATAATAATAGCACTGTAGGGCCCCTGTGGAGCATTATACTGGGGGCCCCTCTGGATAGCATATTATACTGGGGAAGGGGCCCTCTGGATAGCATGTTATATTCTGTGGGGCCTCTGTGGAAAATTATAATGTGGGGAGGGGGGCTCTGGAGATAATGTTATATTATGTGGGGCCACTTTGGAGCATTATGCTCTCCAGAGGGGCCCCCCCAGTATAATGCTCCACGGTTTCCCCACACAGTATAATATGCTCTCCAGAGCCCCCCCCAGTATAATGCTCCACAGTGGCCCCACACAATATAATATGCTCTCCAGAGCCACCCCCCAGTATAATGCTCCATGGTTTCCCCACACAGTATAATATGCTCTCCAGAGGGGCCCCCCAGTATATTATACTGTGTGGGGCCACTGTGGAGCATTATACTGGGGGGGGTGGGCTCTGGAGAGCATGTTATACTGTTTTGGGCCACTGTGGAGCATTATACTGGGGGGGGGGCTCTGGAGAGCATATTATACTGTTTTGGGCCGCTGTGGAGTATTATACTGGGGAAATCTCTCTGGGCAGTATATTATACTGTGTGGAGGCCATTTCTGGAGCATGTCATACTGAGTGGGGTCACTGTGGAGCATTATTCTGGGGGGGCCATCAGCAGAGCATATTATATTGTGTGGCGCCATTGTGGGGCATTATTCGGGGGGGACTAATGAGCATTATACTAGGGGGCTCTCTGGGGAGCATATTATACTTCGTGGGGCCTACTGTGGAACATTATACTGGGGGGACACTCTGGGGAGCATAATATATTGCGTGGGGCCACTGTGGAGCAAAATACTGGAGGGGCACTGTGGAGCATTATACTAGCAGGGGCCCTCTGGGGAGCATATTATACTATGTGCCACTGTGGAGCTTTATACTGGGGGAAGGGACAGTGTGGGAAGCCTGTTATACTGTGTGGGGCCACTGTGGAGTGTATTATATTGTGTGGGGCTTTTCAGGAGCATATGAAACTCTGTGGGGCCATTGTAGAGCATTATACTGGGGGGGACTGTGGGGAACATATTATACTGTGGGGGACCACTGTGGAGCATTATACTGGGGGAACCCCTCTGCGGAGTATATTATACTGTGTGGCGGTCATTATGGAGCATGTTATACTGTGTTAGGCCACTGGAGCATTATACTGGAGAGGCATTGTGGGGTGCATATTATACTGTATGGAGCATATTATATTGTGTGGGGCTGCTGGGGAGCATATTGCACTGTCTGGGGCCACTAAGCGGTAGTATACTGTGTGGGCCACGGTGGAGTATTATACTGTGTGGAGCCTTACATACCATGTGAGGCCACTATGGGGGGCTCAGGGGAGCATTTTATACTGTGTGGGGTCACTGTGGAGCATTATATACCATGTGGGGAAACTGGAGGACTCAGGAGAGCATTTTATACTGTGGAGCATTATATACCATGTGGAGCATTATACTGTGGGGGGGGGCTCACAATTCCTGCTGGCAGCCCTGTGTGCTATGTCTGCATCACAGCTCCCCTCCCTCACTATAATCTTGCACATACGTGTAGTGCTCCATGGCCATGTCATTCCCCATACAGTACTGTGCATGAGCTGGCCATTGAGTTATTGGGGCCTGCACAGTACTATAGGGGCTGACTATACTGGGAACATACTCAGTAACACCAGATAGTCAGCACATATGTAAGACTTCTGTGAAGGAGCCATGGTGTAGGCTATTAGCAGGAAGCTGCTGGGTGGGGCCCCAGAACAAGATCCTCTGGTGGACCTAAGGCCCTTCAGTCCGACATTGTATAACGGAGAACTATTATATATAAGGGTGGGTTACTATATATAATTGGGAAACTTAAGTATGAGGGGGCTATTATAAGGGGGAACTATTATTTATAAGATAGGCTATTATTTATAAGTGGGGAACTATTATATATAAGGCATCCATTACAAGGGGGAGCTATTATTTATAAGAGGGGAACTTTTTTTAAGGGGGTATAATTGTTAAGTGGGCTTATTTATAAAGGTGGCTATTAGTGATAATGGGGACTATTATTTTTAAGGGTAACTATTATTTATGAGGGGGCTATTATTAATAAGGGAGCAGTATTATTTTTATGGGGTGACTGTTACTGATAAGGGGGAATATTACTGATACAGGGCACTATTTATCATTTATAAGGGCGCTATTACTGATAAAGGTGTAATATTATTTATAAGCAGGGACTATTATTTATCAGGAGGCGCTATAATAACTGATGACTGGGTGCAAAAATCTATTAGGTGGTATAAAGGTGCTCATTTGAATTGAGTGTGGTAAAATGGGGCTTATTACTTTTTTGTTGGCAGAAAGGAGGCGTTATTATAGGGGCTGCCACTGGAAGACGATGGTGTTGTTCCATATCAGCATTTGGGGCCCCGCTTTTAATTTTGCCCAGGGCCCCACTTTGTCTAAAACCGGCCCTGCATATAGTTGAACCTGCAGAACCTGCATAGTTGAACCTGCAGAAAACACAAACCCTTTGAGCCTGGAGGTTGTTTGCTCTGCAGTCCAATCTGTAGTTGTGGGTAAAGAGGAGAGTGTGTTTTTTAACGGAGAGATTCTGAAACAAGATATAAATCGTTGGAAATAAAAGGACACGTCCTCTGTGAAGAGGTACTATGTGTCTATGAAGAACAGTGTTTGCTGTCATTACACAAGCTTCGTAGGAGAGGTTCACACAGAGGAACTTAGGTGGAGATCTGCTCCAGATTCCTCTCCAAATTCCAGCCCTATGGAACCTGCAGTGAAAAGCTGTAGCAGGACTTTGGCTTTCTGCCATGAGTTTGCCTGAGACACAATGGAGCTAATCAGAGTTAGCCTCGCAATGTGGATTCTAAATCAGTTGTGGAATCCACAGGAAATTCAGCAAGATGCAGCGTGCTGAAAAAAAGAAGCATCCGTCACTGCCTCCTTGAAAATAATGTATTTCACCTCAAACTCAGCTCTATATTCCTCAGTGTGAACCAGCCCTTACGGCACCAAGACAAACTGTACTTATTTTAACGATAAATGTATATAAATTAAGAGCAATAATACAGTGGGGGAAAAAAAAGTATTTAGTCAGCCACCAATTGTGCAAGTTCTCCCACTTAAAAAGATGAGAGAGGCCTGTAATTGTCATCATAGGTAGACCTCAACTATAAGAGACAAAATGATAAAACATAACTAGAAAATCACATTATCTGATTTTTTAAGAATTTATTTGCAAATTATGGTGGAAAATAAGTATTTGTATCACCTACAAACAAGCAAGATTTCTGGCTCTCACAGACCTGTAACTTCTTCTTTAAGAGGCTCCTCTGTCCTCCTCTCATTACCTGTAGTAATGGCACCTGTTTGACATTGTTATCAGTATAAAAGACATCTGTCCACAACCTCAAACAGTCACACTCCAAACTCCACTATGGTGAAGACCAAAGAGCTGTGGAAGGACACCAGAAACAAAATCTGCACCAGGCTGGGAAGACTGAATCTGCAATAGGCAAGCAGCTTGGTGTGAAGAAACAACTGTGGGAGCAATAATTAGAAAATGGAAGACATACAAGATCACTGATAATCTCCCTCGATCAGGGGCTCCACGCAAGATCTCACCCTGTGGGGTCAAAATGATCACAAGAACGGTGAGCAAAAATCCCAGAACCACACGGGGGGACCTAGTGAATGACCTGCAGAAATCTGGGACTAACGTAACAAAGGCTACCGTCAGTAACACACTACGCCGCCAGGGACTCAGATCCTGCAGTGCCAGACGTGTCTCCCTGCTTAAGCCAGTACATATCCGGGCCCGTCTGAAGTTTGCTAGAGAGCATTTGGATGTTCCAGAAGAGTATTTTGGAGAATGTCACTTGGTCAGATGAAACCAAAGTAGAACTGTTTGGTAGAAACACAACTCGTCGGGTTTGGAGGAGAGTGAATGCTGAGTTGCATCCAAAGAACACCATACCTACTGTGAAGCATGGGGGTGGCAATATCATGCTTTTGGGGCTGTTTCTCTGCAAAGGGACCAGGACGACTGATCCGTGTACATGAAAGAATGAATGGGGCCATGTATCGTGAGATTTTGAGTGCAAACCTCCTTCCATCAGCAAGGGCATTGAAGATGAAACGTGGCTGGGTCTTTTTGCATGACAATGATCCCAAGCACACCGCCAGGGCAACGAAGGAGTGGCTTTGTAAGAAGCATTTCAAGGTCCTTGAGTGGCCTAGCCAGTCTCCAGATCTCAACCCCATAGAAAACCTTTGGAGGGAGTTGAAAGTCCGTGTTGCCCAGCGACAGCCCCAAAACATCACTGCTCTAGAGGAGATCTGCATGGAGGAATGGGCCAACATACCAGCAACAGTGTGTGCCAACCTTGTGAAGACTTACAGAAAACGTTTGACCTCTGTCATTGCCAACAAAGGATATATAACAAAGTATTGAGATGAACTTTTGTTATTGACCAAATACTTATTTTCCGCCATAATTTGCTAATAAATTCTTAAAAAAATCAGACAATGTGATTTTCTGGATTTGTTTTCTCATTTTGTCTCTCATAGTTGAGGTCTACCTATGATGTCAATTACAGGCCTCATCTTTTTAAGTGGGAGAACTTGCACAATTGGTGGCTGACTAAATACTTAGATAGATATCTAAGATGCTGCAATATATCTGGGATGTCCTGAGCATATAGACAGATGGACTTACAGAACAGAAGAAAGAAGTAGATGAAGATAAAAAAAGAACTATCAGGTTGATTCAAAAATCTGAATTAGAGTGACATCTAGTGTTCACTAACAGCTTTACATGGAATGGTAAAGTTTTATTGAGTTTATTCATGGACTCACAATGTAGGATATTTGTGTCTTATCTGCCCTATTATTAAACTAATCCTCCTAGTAAAGGTTTGACTTCAATCAATACTTTGTGTATGCAGTACTATAATGCCTAGCTATACTAAAGATAAAGTAGCACTAGCCATATGTGAAATATTTTCTACAAAGTAGCTGATAAGGTGTAGTTATAGTTTATACTGTGAATGCAGTTATAAAAAACTTGTACAGGAACAGCAGTTTGTGACTAGTAGTATATATTTACTTAAGAGGCCATGGCTAATGCAAACACAAAACAGGCTGCAAACACAAAAAAAGGTTCTTCTTCATGTTTTTTCATATTTGAGACCTTTTTTTTTCTTTTTTACCTTGAAAAATAGAAAAGGTTTTATGAAAAAAGGAAATGCAACTATATCCATCTGTGCATGCAGACAGACAGTAATTGACCCAGAGACAACAGTATATGACCTTTTGTTCCAAAATATATGGGATAGTAGGAAGTTTCCGGCTGCTTTTAAGGAAACAGTGGTCCCCCCTTATTTACTGGGACCTTACGCAGCTGCACAGGTTGCATATGTCTGCCTTTGGTATTCATTACAAGCTTAAACCTATATAAGGGCAGCATATGACAGCTACATGTCTGTACTCCTACACAAAATTTTGTTCCATTTGAGTACTAGAAGCACTGGACACTGGATACATACAGTAGTTAGTACATAGTTACTGGTTAGAACTGGATATATACATAGAAAGCCCAGTCTATTCATGGGGAGATTGCTCCCCTGCTTCTCCCATTCTACCCCTACCCCTCTCTGCAGTAAATCACAGTCTGCTGTTCATATGTGCATACACAGCAGCCAGCCAATCCCTGCCCTTGCAGCAGGGAGAGGTGAGGAAAACTTTCATCATCAATACACTGGACTAATAAACAATGGGAGGAATTCATGATTTCCTTATTGGCATAAAAAGTCACACATTTTTGTGTAAATAATTTTTTGGGCAAAGTTTGAGACTTTTTACATGTTTACACGACCCTCTGGGACATGTACAGAAAAGTGTCTAATTCATAAAGAGGCATATGGTGTTTAATGTATTAAGCACAGATCACTCTAGGGCACAAAACAACAGTCTTGAAGAATTCTCTTTTATGTGTGTGGTGTATTATTTCAGCTGTAGTTGCCAAACTACTTTTTTGTGCCGCTTTCATTACTAGTAGTATGGACCTATAGTTGTACTGTTTCCTTTACACAGGGTAGCATAATAAGCTAAAAGATCTGACTTAGTCTAAGGCCCCACGAAGTGAGCTGCAGCCAAAAAGTGCTGCGGAAAAGACCGCAATGAAAACACATCGTATTTTTTCCCGTAGTGCTTTTCACAGAAAGTCTGCAGAGTTTTCCTGTAGACTTTCTGTCCTTATTATAACTATACAGAAAATGGCAGGATTTCCGTAGGTATAATTGACATGCTGGAATTTGCAAAAAAAACTTGCGTTTTTGAAATCGCAGCATTTCCACTGCGCATATTTTTCTGCAATGTGTGAATGGGATTAGCCAGAATCCTATCTACTTTGCAGGTACTGTAAAACACTGCGGTTTTTCCCTCTTCCTTCAGATTGATCTAAATGTATAGTGTGCAAATATATGCCCGTATGTTTGGCTTAAAGATATTGACTCCTGTTATGAAAAACATATACTCCAGTTCTGAAAAGCATAGCGTACTAAAAAGGTATCTAAATGTAAATTTTCCAAATGCATACCAAAATAATTCCTTTGGATTGTATCTGCAGAATAGAAGCCATATAATAATAATAATAATAATAATAATAATAATAATAATAGTCCTTTAATAGTCCCACAATGGGGAAATTCAGTGTGTTACAGCAGCAAAGATAAGCAGATACAAATACCAATACAACATGTACAGGAATGTTCCAAGGTGAGAGGCATTACTTTGATAGCCGACAGACAGATAGGAAGTAGCGGGGGGGGGGGGGATTTAACAGGCAGAGAGATATTTCAGTTCTCTGTATGGACTGATCTCCGCTTAGGTCGGTGTTGGTTGTACAGCCTAACCGCGGTGGGGAGGAAAGGCTTCCGATAGCGCTCCTTCTCACACTTAGGGTGGAGCAGTCGGTCACTGACAGTACTGCTCAGCGCGATCACAGTCTCATGCATGGGATGGGACTTCTTCTTCTGCATGGAGCTCACCACGGACAGTATCCTTCTGTCACCCACCACCTGCACTGGGTCCAGTGGGCTCCCCAGGACAGAGCTGGCCCTTCTAATCAGCTTGTCAAGTTTATTTCTGTCCCTGGTTGATATACTGCTCCCCCAGCAGGCCACTCCAAAGAAGATGGCTGATGCCACTACCGAGTTGAAGAAAGTCCTAAGAAGTGCCCCCCGGATTCCAAAGGCTCTCAGCTTCCTAAGCAGGTAGAGCCTGCTGTGGCCCTTCCTGTACAGGGCCTCCATATGATCTGCCCAGTCCAGCTTATTATTAAGGAGAAAACCCAGGTACTTATAGGTGTTCACAATCTCGATGCCCGTCCCCAGGATGTCCACTGGTTCAGGAGGGCTTCTGCCTTTGCGGAAGTCCACCACCATCTCCTTGGTCTTCCCCGCGTTTATCTTCAGTTGGTTCCGGTGGCACCAGTCCACAAAATCCTGGTTCAGTTCTCTGTACTCCCTATCATCATCATCTGTGATGAGGCCTACTATTGCAGAGTCGTCAGAATACTTCTGTAGGTAGCAGCTGGATGAGTTGCACCTAAAATCTGCAGTGTACAGTGTGAAGAGGAAAGGGGCGAGAACCGTACCCTGAGGTGCCCCCGTATTACAGATCACGGTACCTGACACACAGTCTTGGGCTCTCACGTATTGAGGTCGATTTGTGAGGTAGTCTAGGATCCAGTTGGAGAGGTGGTGGTCCACTCCAGCAAGGCCCAGCTTGTCCCTCAATAACCTGGGCTGTATGGTGTTAAAAGCACTGGAGAAGTCAAAGAACATTATTCTCACTGTGTTCCCTGGTTTCTCCAGGTGAGACAGAGCCCTGTGCAGAAGATGGATGATGGCATCATCTACCCCAATGCCCGGCCGATAAGCAAACTGGAGGGGGTCCATAGCGGGGCTCACTAGAGGGCGGAGATGTGTGAGAACCAATCTCTCCAAGATCTTCATCAGGTGGGATGTCAGTGCTACAGGTCTGTAGTCGTTGAGGTCCATAGGGTGGGGTTTCTTTGGAACTGGTACCACACAAGAAGATTTCCATAATTCAGGGACTATTTCCTGCCTCAGGCTCATATTATACATATATGTAATTATACCACACAGCTGGTCCCCACAAGTCTTAATTAGCCTTGCACTGATGTCATCTGGCCCTGCGGCTTTCCTCGCCTTGATCTTTTTCATCTCCTTCCTCACCTGGGCCCGTGTGAAGGTCAGACTGTGGCCAGATAAAGACGGATTTCTGGATTTACTGGTCTGTTGGGAAGTGGCCGCATGGGGAGAAGTCATTGTGGTGGGGGGGAGCTGAAGGACATACTGGGGTGGGAGGAGCTGGTGTGTGATCAAATCTGTTGAAGAATACTGCCCGAGGGAGTTTAAAACCATCCAAGGAGACCAGAGGGTCAGGAGTAACTTCAGTGAGCCAAGTCTCTGTAAGTAGCATCATGCTACACACCCGAAACTCCTGATGATGCCTGGTGAGCGCTGTTAGTTCATCCATCTTGTTTGCAAGAGATCTCACATTGCCCATGATGATGGAGGGAACAGCTGGTTGGTAACGCCTCTTTTTAATCCTCTGAAGAGTACCAGCTCTGCATCCCCTCACCCGCTTTTTCTTTCTCCAAAGCTCGCGGGGGATGTGTGACCAGATGGTATGCCCTCCTGCTGTGTCTCTGAGCTGCAGAATTTCCTCTCTTGTATAGACAAAGGAATTGTCTGCATACACAAAAGATCCCATTTTCAAGCAGAACAAAAAGACAGATAAAAAAAACAAAAAAAAATTATCACAAGGGTCCAAGTCTTTGTGTGTGTTTCTTCATAATGCAAAGTCCTTAAGTAGAGAGGTAAAAAACGAGACATAGAAAGAAAAATAAGATAGAGAGTCTCAGAGCTGCTGTAGCAGGCAGCCACTCCAGCGGCGCCATCTAGAGTGCCTTGCGAAAGTATTCGGCCCCCTTGAACTTTTTAACCTTTTGCCACATTTCAGGCTTCAAACATAAAGATATAAAATTTTAATTTTTTGGTGAAGAATCAACAAGTGGGACACAATCGTGAACTAGAACGAAATTTATTGGTTATTTTAAACTTTTGTAAAAAATAAAAAACTGAAAAGTGGGGCGTGCCAAATTATTCGGCCCCCTTAAGTTAATACTTTGTAGCGCCACCTTTTGCTGCGATTACAGCTGCAAGTCGCTTGGGGTAAGTCTCTATCAGTTTTGCACATCGAGAGACTGAAATTCTTGCACATTCTTCCTTGGAAACAGCTCGAGCTCAATGAGGTTGGATGGAGAGCGTTTGTGAACAGCAGTTTTCAGCTCTTTCCACAGATTCTCGATTGGATTCAGGTCTGGACTTTGACTTGGCCCTTCTAACACCTGGATACGTTTATTTGTGAACCATTCCATTGTAGATTTTGCTTTATGTTTGAGATCATTGTCTTGTTGGAAGATAAATCTCCATCCCAGTCATCAGTCATTTAGGACAACATTGGATCATTCAGAGATCCTCACTGAACTTCTGGAGTGAGTTTGCTTCACTGAAAGTAAAGGGGTCAAATAATATTGCACGCCCCACTTTTCATTTTTTTTATTTTTTACAAAAGTTTAAAATAACCAATAAATTTCGTTCCACTTCACAATTGTGTCCCACTTGTTGTTGATTCTTCACTAAAAAATTTAAATTTTATATCTTTATGTTTGAAGCCTGAAATGTGGCAAAAGGTTGAAAAGTTCAAGGGGGCCAAATACTTTCGCAAGGCGAAATAGACCACAATTGTCATATGATCAGAGTCTTACTTATGCTCCCAGTTTTATCTTACCATGCTAAATTCAGTGTAGAGGTATGTCGGGGGCTAAGTTCCCCCGGGATGGATGTCACCGTAATCCAAATTAAATATAGAACAGGTACGAGCTCGGGAAAACAAACTACAGACACACCCAAGGTATCTAGTAAGAATGAGTTTGTTTATTGTATAGTTCATACAAGTTTTAAAGGCAAGTTGGTTACACAACAGTCATGTGACCAATGTACATATTTGGTCTTTCCGGTTCCGCTGCTAGGCAGATTCAC
>CAMRHE010001811.1:0-32901 GCA_947044405.1 Leptodactylus fallax | reverse complement strand
GTACCGTGTATGTACCGTGTACGTGGATGTCTCATTAGTAGTATAATGTTACCGTGTACGTGGATGTCTCATTAGTAGTATAATGTTGTACCGTGTACGTGGATGTCTCATTAGTAGTATAATGTTGTACCGTGTACGTGGATGTCTCATTAGTAGTATAATGTTGACCGTGTACGTGGATGTCTCATTAGTAGTATAATGTTGTACCGTGTACGTGGATGTCTCATTAGTAGTATAATGTACCGACGTGGATGTCTCATTAGTAGGATATTGTGCCGTGTACGTGGATGTCTCATTAGTAGTATAATGTTGTACCGTGTACGTGGATGTCTCATTAGTAGTATAATGTTGTACCGTGTACGTGGATGTCTCATTAGTAGTATAATGTTGTACCGTGTACGTGGATGTCTCATTAGTAGTATAATGTTGTACCGTGTACGTGGATGTCTCATTAGTAGTATAATGTTGTACCGTGTACGTGGATGTCTCATTAGTAGTATAATGTTGTACCGTGTACGTGGATGTCTCATTAGTAGTATAATGTTGTACCGTGTACGTGGATGTCTCATTAGTAGTATAATGTTACCGTGTACGTGGATGTCTCATTAGTAGTATAATGTACCGTGTACGTGGATGTCTCATTAGTAGTATAATGTTGTACCGTGTACGTGGATGTCTCATTAGTAGTATAATGTTGTACCGTGTACGTGGATGTCTCATTAGTAGTATAATGTTGTACCGTGTACGTGGATGTCTCATTAGTAGTATAATGTTGTACCGTGTACGTGGATGTCTCATTAGTAGTATAATGTACTGTACGTGGATGTCTCATTAGTAGTATAATGTTGTACCGTGTACGTGGATGTCTCATTAGTAGTATAATGTTTACCATGTACGTGGATGTCTCATTAGTAGTATAATGTTGTACCGTGTACGTGGATGTCTCTGTGTAATGTGACGTCATTAAGTAGTATAATGTTTACCGTGTACGTGGATGTCTCATTAGTAGTATAATGTACCGTGTACGTGGATGTCTCATTAGTAGTATAATGTTGTACCGTGTACGTGGATGTCTCATTAGTAGTATAATGTTGTACCGTGTACGTGGATGTCTCATTAGTAGTATAATGTTGTACCGTGTACGTGGATGTCTCATTAGTAGTATAATGTTGTACCGTGTACGTGGATGTCTCATTAGTAGTATAATGTTGTACCGTGTACGTGGATGTCTCATTAGTAGTATAATGTTGTACCGTGTACGTGGATGTCTCATTAGTAGTATAATGTTACCGTGGGACGGGTGTCTCATTAGTAGTATAATGTACCGTGTACGTGGATGTCTCATTAGTAGTATAATGTTGTACCGTGTACGTGGATGTCTCATTAGTAGTATAATGTTGTACCGTGTACGTGGATGTCTCATTAGTAGTATAATGTTGTACCGTGTACGTGGATGTCTCATTAGTAGTATAATGTTGTACCGTGTACGTGGATGTCTCATTAGTAGTATAATGTTGTACCGTGTACGTGGATGTCTCATTAGTAGTATAATGTTGTACCGTGTACGTGGATGTCTCATTAGTAGTATAATGTTGTACCGTGTACGTGGATGTCTCATTAGTAGTATAATGTTGTACCGTGTACGTGGATGTCTCATTAGTAGTATAATGTTACCGTGTACGTGGATGTCTCATTAGTAGTATAATGTTGTACCGTGTACGTGGATGTCTCATTAGTAGTATAATGTTGTACCGTGTACGTGGATGTCTCATTAGTAGTATAATGTTGTACCGTGTACGTGGATGTCTCATTAGTAGTATAATGTTGTACCGTGTACGTGGATGTCTCATTAGTAGTATAATGTTGTACCGTGTACGTGGATGTCTCATTAGTAGTATAATGTTGTACCGTGTACGTGGATGTCTCATTAGTAGTATAATGTTGTACCGTGTACGTGGATGTCTCATTAGTAGTATAATGTCTGTACGGGGCGGCGGGGCTCATTAGTAGTATAATGTTGTACCGTGTACGTGGATGTCTCATTAGTAGTATAATGTTGTACCGTGTACGTGGATGTCTCATTAGTAGTATAATGTTGTACCGTGTACGTGGATGTCTCATTAGTAGTATAATGTTGTACCGTGTACGTGGATGTCTCATTAGTAGTATAATGTTGTACGCATGTGTATATGTGGATGTCTCATTAGTAGTATAATGTACCGTGTACGTGGATGTCTCATTAGTAGTATAATGTACCGTGTACGTGGATGTCTCATTAGTAGTATAATGTTGTACCGTGTACGTGGGGGATATGTGTGTACGTGGATGTCTCATTAGTAGTATAATGTTGTACCGTGTACGTGGATGTCTCATTAGTAGTATAATGTTGTACCGTGTACGTGGATGTCTCATTAGTAGTATAATGTTGTACCGTGTGCCGTGTATGGTTCATTAGTAGTATAATGTACCGTGTACGTGGATGTCTCATTAGTAGTATAATGTTGTACCGTGTACGTGGATGTCTCTCATTAGTAGTATAATGTTGTACCGTGTACGTGGATGTCTCATTAGTAGTATAATGTTGTACCGTGTACGTGGATGTCTCATTAGTAGTATAATGTTGTACCGTGTACGTGGATGTCTCATTAGTAGTATAATGTTGTACCGTGTATAATGTTGTACCGTGTACGTGGATGTCTCATTAGTAGTATAATGTTGTACCGTGTACGTGGATGTCTCATTAGTAGTATAATGTTGTACCGTGTACGTGGATGTCTCATTAGTAGTATAATGTTGTACCGTGTACGTGGATGTCTCATTAGTAGTATAATGTTGTACCGTGTACGTGGATGTCTCATTAGTAGTATAATGTTGTACCCGTGGATGTCTCATTAGTAGTATAATGTACCTGTACGTGGTCGTGGATGTCTCATTAGTAGTATAATGTTGTACCGTGTACGTGGATGTCTCATTAGTAGTATAATGTTGACCGTGTACGTGGATGTCTCATTAGTAGTATAATGTTGTACCGTGTACGTGGATGTCTCATTAGTAGTATAATGTACCGTGTACGTGGATGTCTCATTAGTAGTATAATGTTGTACCGTGTACGTGGATGTCTCATTAGTAGTATAATGTTGTACCGTGTACGTGGATGTCTCATTAGTAGTATAATGTACTGTACGTGGATGTCTCATTAGTAGTATAATGTGACCGTGTACGTGGATGTCTCATTAGTAGTATAATGTTGTACCGTGTACGTGGATGTCTCATTAGTAGTATAATGTTGTACCGTGTACGTGGATGTCTCATTAGTAGTATAATGTTGTACCGTGTACGTGGATGTCTCATTAGTAGTATAATGTTGTACCGTGTACGTGGATGTCTCATTAGTAGTATAATGTTGACCGTGTACGTGGATGTCTCATTAGTAGTATAATGTTGTACCGTGTACGTGGATGTCTCATTAGTAGTATATGTCCGTGTACGGGATGTCCATTAGTAGTATAATGTCCGTGTCGGGATGTCTCATTAGTAGTATAATGTTGTACCGTGTACGTGGATGTCTCATTAGTAGTATAATGTTGTACCGTGTACGTGGATGTCTCATTAGTAGTATAATGTTGTACCGTGTACGTGGATGTCTCATTAGTAGTATAATGTTGTACCGTGTACGTGGATGTCTCATTAGTAGTATAATGTTGTACCGTGTACGTGGATGTCTCATTAGTAGTATAATGTTGTACCGTGTACGTGGATGTCTCATTAGTAGTATAATGTTGTACCGTGTACGTGGATGTCTCATTAGTAGTATAATGTATGTACCGTGTACGTGGATGTCTCATTAGTAGTATAATGTTGTACCGTGTACGTGGATGTCTCATTAGTAGTATAATGTTGTACCGTGTACGTGGATGTCTCATTAGTAGTATATGATGTACCGTGTACGTGGATGTCTCATTAGTAGTATAATGTTACCGTGTACGTGGATGTCTCATTAGTAGTATAATGTTGTACCGTGTACGTGGATGTCTCATTAGTAGTATAATGTTGTACCGTGTACGTGGATGTCCATTAGTAGTATAATGTGTACCGTGTACGTGGATGTCTCATTAGTAGTATAATGTACCGTGTACCGTGGATGTCTCATTAGTAGTATAATGTTGTACCGTGTACGTGGATGTCTCATTAGTAGTATAATGTTGTACCGTGTACGTGGATGTCTCATTAGTAGTATAATGTTGTACCGTGTACGTGGATGTCTCATTAGTAGTATAATGTTGTACCGTGTACGTGGATGTCTCATTAGTAGTATAATGTTGTACCGTGTACGTGGATGTCTCATTAGTAGTATAATGTTGTACCGTGTACGTGGATGTCTCATTAGTAGTATAATGTTGTACCGTGTACGTGGATGTCTCATTAGTAGTATAATGTTGTACCGTGTACGTGGATGTCTCATTAGTAGTATAATGTTGTACCGTGTACGTGGATGTCTCATTAGTAGTATAATGTTGTACCGTGTACGTGGATGTCTCATTAGTAGTATAATGTATGTACCGTGTACGTGGATGTCTCATTAGTAGTATAATGTTGTACCGTGTACGTGGATGTCTCATTAGTAGTATAATGTTTACCGTGTACGTGGATGTCTCATTAGTAGTATAATGTTGTACCGTGTACGTGGATGTCTCATTAGTAGTATAATGTTGTACCGTGTACGTGGATGTCTCATTAGTAGTATTATGTAACGTGTACGTGGATGTCTCATTAGTAGTATAATGTGCGTGACCGTGGATGTCTCATTAGTAGTATAATGTACCTGTACCGTGTACGTGGATGTCTCATTAGTAGTATAATGTTGTACCGTGTACGTGGATGTCTCATTAGTAGTATAATGTTGTACCGTGTACGTGGATGTCTCATTAGTAGTATAATGTTGTAGTAGATGTCCCATTAGTAGTATAATGTACGTGGATGTCCGGATGTCTCATTAGTAGTATAATGTTGTACCGTGTACGTGGATGTCTCATTAGTAGTATAATGTTGTACCGTGTACGTGGATGTCTCATGACGGGATGTCTCATTAGTAGTATAATGTTGTACCGTGTACGTGGATGTCTCATTAGTAGTATAATGTTGTACCGTGTACGTGGATGTCTCATTAGTAGTATAATGTTGTACCGTGTACGTGGATGTCTCATTAGTAGTATAATGTTGTACCGTGTACGTGGATGTCTCATTAGTAGTATAATGTTGTACCGTGTACGTGGTGCTCATTAGTAGTATAATGTTGTACCGTGTACGTGGATGTCTCATTAGTAGTATAATGTTGTACCGTGTACGTGGATGTCTCATTAGTAGTATAATGTACCGTGTACGTGGATGTCTCATTAGTAGTATAATGTTGTACCGTGTACGTGGATGTCTCATTAGTAGTATAATGTTGTACCGTGTACGTGGATGTCTCATTAGTAGTATAATGTTGTACCGTGTACGTGGATGTCTCATTAGTAGTATAATGTTGTACCGTGTACGTGGATGTCTCATTAGTAGTATAATGTTGTACCGTGTACGTGGATGTCTCATTAGTAGTATAATGTTACCGTGTACGTGGATGTCTCATTAGTAGTATAATGTTGTACCGTGTACGTGGATGTCTCATTAGTAGTATAATGTTGTACCGTGTACGTGGATGTCTCATTAGTAGTATAATGTTGTACCTGTATTTGTACGTGGATGTCTCATTAGTAGTATAATGTTGTACCGTGTACGTGGATGTCTCATTAGTAGTATAATGTTGTACCGTGTACGTGGATGTCTCATTAGTAGTATAATGTTGTACCGTGTACGTGGATGTCTCATTAGTAGTATAATGTTGTACCGTGTACGTGGATGTCTCATTAGTAGTATAATGTTGTACCGTGTACGTGGATGTCTCATTAGTAGTATAATGTTGACCGTGTACGTGGATGTCTCATTAGTAGTATAATGTTGTACCGTGTACGTGGATGTCTCATTAGTAGTATAATGTTGTACCGTGTACGTGGATGTCTCATTAGTAGTATAATGTGTACCGTGTACGTGGATGTCTCATTAGTAGTATAATGTTGTACCGTGTACGTGGATGTCTCATTAGTAGTATAATGTATGTACCTGTACGTGGATGTCTCATTAGTAGTATAATGTTGTACCGTGTACGTGGATGTCTCATTAGTAGTATAATGTTGTACCGTGTACGTGGATGTCTCATTAGTAGTATAATGTACCGTGTACGTGGATGTCTCATTAGTAGTATAATGTTGTACCGTGTACGTGGATGTCTCATTAGTAGTATAATGTTGTACCGTGTACGTGGATGTCTCATTAGTAGTATAATGTTGTACCGTGTACGTGGATGTCTCATTAGTAGTATAATGTTGTACCGTGTACGTGGATGTCTCATTAGTAGTATAATGTTGTACCGTGTACGTGGATGTCTCATTAGTAGTATAATGTTGTACCGTGTACGTGGATGTCTCATTAGTAGTATAATGTTGTACCGTGTACGTGGATGTCTCATTAGTAGTATAATGTTGTACCGTGTACGTGGATGTCTCATTAGTAGTATAATGTTGTACCGTGTACGTGGATGTCTCATTAGTAGTATAATGTTGTACCGTGTACGTGGATGTCTCATTAGTAGTATAATGTTGTACCGTACTTGTATGTCTCATTAGTAGTATAATGTGACCGTGTACGTGGATGTCTCATTAGTAGTATAATGTTGTACCGTGTACGTGGATGTCTCATTAGTAGTATAATGTTGTACCGTGTACGTGGATGTCTCATTAGTAGTATAATGTTGTACCGTGTACGTGGATGTCTCATTAGTAGTATAATGTTGTACCGTGTACGTGGATGTCTCATTAGTAGTATAATGTTGTACCGTGTACGTGGATGTCTCATTAGTAGTATAATGTTGTACCGTGTACGTGGATGTCTCATTAGTAGTATAATGTTTACCGTGTACGTGGATGTCTCATTAGTAGTATAATGTTGACCGTGTACGTGGATGTCTCATTAGTAGTATAATGTTGTACCGTGTACGTGGATGTCTCATTAGTAGTATAATGTTGTACCGTGTACGTGGATGTCTCATTAGTAGTATAATGTTGTACCGTGTACGTGGATGTCTCATTAGTAGTATAATGTTGTACCGTGTACGTGGATGTCTCATTAGTAGTATAATGTTGTACCGTGTACGTGGATGTCTCATTAGTAGTATAATGTTGTACCGTGTCCAGGCTTAGTAGTATAATGTTGTACCGTGTACGTGGATGTCTCATTAGTAGTATAATGTTGTACCGTGTACGTGGATGTCTCATTAGTAGTATAATGTTGTACCGTGTACGTGGATGTCTCATTAGTAGTATAATGTTGTACCGTGTACGTGGATGTCTCATTAGTAGTATAATGTTGTACCGTGTACGTGGATGTCTCATTAGTAGTATAATGTTGTACCGTGTACGTGGATGTCTCATTAGTAGTATAATGTTGTACCGTGTACGTGGATGTCTCATTAGTAGTATAATGTTGTACCGTGTACGTGGATGTCTCATTAGTAGTATAATGTTGTACCGTGTACGTGGATGTCTCATTAGTAGTATAATGTTGTACCGTGTACGTGGATGTCTCATTAGTAGTATAATGTTGTACCGTGTACGTGGATGTCTCATTAGTAGTATAATGTTGTACCGTGTACGTGGATGTCTCATTAGTAGTATAATGTACCGTGTACGTGGATGTCTCATTAGTAGTATAATGTTGTACCGTGTACGTGGATGTCTCATTAGTAGTATAATGTTGTAACCGTGTACGTGGATGTCTCATTAGTAGTATAATGTTGTACCGTGTACGTGGATGTCTCATTAGTAGTATAATGTTGTACCGTGTACGTGGATGTCTCATTAGTAGTATAATGTTGTACCGTGTACGTGGATGTCTCATTAGTAGTATAATGTTGTACCGTGTACGTGGATGTCTCATTAGTAGTATAATGTTGTACCGTGTACGTGGATGTCTCATTAGTAGTATAATGTACCGTGTACGTGGATGTCTCATTAGTAGTATAATGTTGTACCGTGTACGTGGATGTCTCATTAGTAGTATAATGTTGTACCGTGTACGTGGATGTCTCATTAGTAGTATAATGTTGTACCGTGTACGTGGATGTCTCATTAGTAGTATAATGTTGTACCGTGTACGTGGATGTCTCATTAGTAGTATAATGTTGTACCGTGTACGTGGATGTCTCATTAGTAGTATAATGTTGTACCGTGTACGTGGATGTCTCATTAGTAGTATAATGTTGTACCGTGTACGTGGATGTCTCATTAGTAGTATAATGTTGTACCGTGTACGTGGATGTCTCATTAGTAGTATAATGTTGTACCGTGTACGTGGATGTCTCATTAGTAGTATAATGTTGTACCGTGTACGTGGATGTCTCATTAGTAGTATAATGTTGTACCGTGTACGTGGATGTCTCATTAGTAGTATAATGTTGTACCGTGTACGTGGATGTCTCATTAGTAGTATAATGTTGTACCGTGTACGTGGATGTCTCATTAGTAGTATAATGTTGTACCGTGTACGTGGATGTCTCATTAGTAGTATAATGTTACCGTGTACGTGGATGTCTCATTAGTAGTATAATGTTGTACCGTGTACGTGGATGTCTCATTAGTAGTATAATGTTGTACCGTGTACGTGGATGTCTCATTAGTAGTATAATGTTGTACCGTGTACGTGGATGTCTCATTAGTAGTATAATGTTGTACCGTGTACGTGGATGTCTCATTAGTAGTATAATGTTGTACCGTGTACGTGGATGTCTCATTAGTAGTATAATGTTGTACCGTGTACGTGGATGTCTCATTAGTAGTATAATGTTGTACCGTGTACGTGGATGTCTCATTAGTAGTATAATGTTACCGTGTACGTGGATGTCTCATTAGTAGTATAATGTTGTACCGTGTACGTGGATGTCTCATTAGTAGTATAATGTTGACCGTGTACGTGGATGTCTCATTAGTAGTATAATGTTGTACCGTGTACGTGGATGTCTCATTAGTAGTATAATGTTACCGTGTACGTGGATGTCTCATTAGTAGTATAATGTTGTACCGTGTACGTGGATGTCTCATTAGTAGTATAATGTTGACCGTGTACGTGGATGTCTCATTAGTAGTATAATGTTGTACCGTGTACGTGGATGTCTCATTAGTAGTATAATGTTGTACCGTAATGTTGTACCGTGTACGTGGATGTCTCATTAGTAGTATAATGTTGTACCGTGTACGTGGATGTCTCATTAGTAGTATACCCCTTAGTGTATAATGTTGTACCGTGTACGTGGATGTCTCATTAGTAGTATAATGTTGTACCGTGTACGTGGATGTCTCATTAGTAGTATAATGTTGTACCGTGTACGTGGATGTCTCATTAGTAGTATAATGTTGTACCGTGTACGTGGATGTCTCATTAGTAGTATAATGTTGTACCGTGTACGTGGATGTCTCATTAGTAGTATAATGTTGTACCGTGTACGTGGATGTCTCATTAGTAGTATAATGTACCGTGTACGTGGATGTCTCATTAGTAGTATAATGTTGTACCGTGTACGTGGATGTCTCATTAGTAGTATAATGTTGTACCGTGTACGTGGATGTCTCATTAGTAGTATAATGTTGTACCGTGTACGTGGATGTCTCATTAGTAGTATAATGTTGTACCGTGTACGTGGATGTCTCATTAGTAGTATAATGTTGTACCGTGTACGTGGATGTCTCATTAGTAGTATAATGTTGTACCGTGTACGTGGATGTCTCATTAGTAGTATAATGTTGTACCGTGTACGTGGATGTCTCATTAGTAGTATAATGTTGTACCGTGTACGTGGATGTCTCATTAGTAGTATAATGTTGTACCGTGTACGTGGATGTCTCATTAGTAGTATAATGTACCGTGTACGTGGATGTCTCATTAGTAGTATAATGTTGTACCGTGTACGTGGATGTCTCATTAGTAGTATAATGTTGTACCGTGTACGTGGATGTCTCATTAGTAGTATAATGTTGTACCGTGTACGTGGATGTCTCATTAGTAGTATAATGTTGTACCGTGTACGTGGATGTCTCATTAGTAGTATAATGTTGTACCGTGTACGTGGATGTCTCATTAGTAGTATAATGTTGTACCGTGTACGTGGATGTCTCATTAGTAGTATAATGTTGACCGTGTACGTGGATGTCTCATTAGTAGTATAATGTTGTACCGTGTACGTGGATGTCTCATTAGTAGTATAATGTTGTACCGTGTACGTGGATGTCTCATTAGTAGTATAATGTTGTACCGTGTACGTGGATGTCTCATTAGTAGTATAATGTTGTACCGTGTACGTGGATGTCTCATTAGTAGTATAATGTTGTACCGTGTACGTGGATGTCTCATTAGTAGTATAATGTTGTACCGTGTACGTGGATGTCTCATTAGTAGTATAATGTTGTACCGTGTACGTGGATGTCTCATTAGTAGTATAATGTTGTACCGTGTACGTGGATGTCTCATTAGTAGTATAATGTTGTACCGTGTACGTGGATGTCTCATTAGTAGTATAATGTTGTACCGTGTACGTGGATGTCTCATTAGTAGTATAATGTTGTACCGTGTACGTGGATGTCTCATTAGTAGTATAATGTTACCGTGTACGTGGATGTCTCATTAGTAGTATAATGTTGTACCGTGTACGTGGATGTCTGTTTGTCGTGTACGTGGATGTCTCATTAGTAGTATAATGTTGTACCGTGTACGTGGATGTCTCATTAGTAGTATAATGTTGTACCGTGTACGTGGATGTCTCATTAGTAGTATAATGTTGTACCGTGTACGTGGATGTCTCATTAGTAGTATAATGTTGTACCGTGTACGTGGATGTCTCATTAGTAGTATAATGTTGTACCGTGTACGTGGATGTCTCATTAGTAGTATAATGTTGTACCGTGTACGTGGATGTCTCATTAGTAGTATAATGTTGTACCGTGTACGTGGATGTCTCATTAGTAGTATAATGTACCTGTACGTGTACGTGGATGTCTCATTAGTAGTATAATGTTGTACCGTGTACGTGGATGTCTCATTAGTAGTATAATGTTGTACCGTGTACGTGGATGTCTCATTAGTAGTATAATGTACCGTGTACGTGGATGTCTCATTAGTAGTATAATGTTGTACCGTGTACGTGGATGTCTCATTAGTAGTATAATGTTGTACCGTGTACGTGGATGTCTCATTAGTAGTATAATGTTGTACCGTGTACGTGGATGTCTCATTAGTAGTATAATGTTGTACCGTGTACGTGGATGTCTCATTAGTAGTATAATGTTGTACCGTGTACGTGGATGTCTCATTAGTAGTATAATGTTGTACCGTGTACGTGGATGTCTCATTAGTAGTATAATGTTGTACCGTGTACGTGGATGTCTCATTAGTAGTATAATGTTGTACCGTGTACGTGGATGTCTCATTAGTAGTATAATGTTGTACCGTGTACGTGGATGTCTCATTAGTAGTATAATGTTGTACCGTGTACGTGGATGTCTCATTAGTAGTATAATGTTGTACCGTGTACGTGGATGTCTCATTAGTAGTATAATGTTGTACCGTGTACGTGGATGTCTCATTAGTAGTATAATGTTGTACCGTGTACGTGGATGTCTCATTAGTAGTATAATGTTGTACCGTGTACGTGGATGTCTCATTAGTAGTATAATGTTGTACCGTGTACGTGGATGTCTCATTAGTAGTATAATGTTGTACCGTGTACGTGGATGTCTCATTAGTAGTATAATGTTGTACCGTGTACGTGGATGTCTCATTAGTAGTATAATGTTGTACCGTGTACGTGGATGTCTCATTAGTAGTATAATGTGTACCGTGTACGTGGATGTCTCATTAGTAGTATAATGTTGTACCGTGTACGTGGATGTCTCATTAGTAGTATAATGTTGTACCGTGTACGTGGATGTCTCATTAGTAGTATAATGTTGTACCGTGTACGTGGATGTCTCATTAGTAGTATAATGTTGTACCGTGTACGTGGATGTCTCATTAGTAGTATAATGTTGTACCGTGTACGTGGATGTCTCATTAGTAGTATAATGTTACCGTGTACGTGGATGTCTCATTAGTAGTATAATGTTGTACCGTGTACGTGGATGTCTCATTAGTAGTATAATGTTACCGTGTACGTGGATGTCTCATTAGTAGTATAATGTTGTACCGTGTACGTGGATGTCTCATTAGTAGTATAATGTTGTACCGTGTACGTGGATGTCTCATTAGTAGTATAATGTCTGTAATGTCGGGGTCTCATTAGTAGTATAATGTTGTACCGTGTACGTGGATGTCTCATTAGTAGTATAATGTTGTACCGTGTACGTGGATGTCTCATTAGTAGTATAATGTTGTACCGTGTACGTGGATGTCTCATTAGTAGTATAATGTTGTACCGTGTACGTGGATGTCTCATTAGTAGTATAATGTTGTACCGTGTACGTGGATGTCTCATTAGTAGTATAATGTACCGTGTACGTGGATGTCTCATTAGTAGTATAATGTTGTACCGTGTACGTGGATGTCTCATTAGTAGTATAATGTTGTACCGTGTACGTGGATGTCTCATTAGTAGTATAATGTTTACCGTGTACGTGGATGTCTCATTAGTAGTATAATGTTGACCGTGTACGTGGATGTCTCATTAGTAGTATAATGTTGTACCGTGTACGTGGATGTCTCATTAGTAGTATAATGTTGTACCGTGTACGTGGATGTCTCATTAGTAGTATAATGTTGACCGTGTACGTGGATGTCTCATTAGTAGTATAATGTGTACCAGTGTACGTGGATGTCTCATTAGTAGTATAATGTTGTACCGTGTACGTGGATGTCTCATTAGTAGTATAATGTTGTACCGTGTACGTGGATGTCTCATTAGTAGTATAATGTTGTACCGTGTACGTGGATGTCTCATTAGTAGTATAATGTTGTACCGTGTACGTGGATGTCTCATTAGTAGTATAATGTTGTACCGTGTACGTGGATGTCTCATTAGTAGTATAATGTTGTACCGTGTACGTGGATGTCTCATTAGTAGTATAATGTTGTACCGTGTACGTGGATGTCTCATTAGTAGTATAATGTTACCGTGTACGTGGATGTCTCATTAGTAGTATAATGTTGTACCGTGTACGTGGATGTCTCATTAGTAGTATAATGTTGTACCGTGTACGTGGATGTCTCATTAGTAGTATAATGTTGTACCGTGTACGTGGATGTCTCATTAGTAGTATAATGTTGTACCGTGTACGTGGATGTCTCATTAGTAGTATAATGTTGACCGTGTACGTGGATGTCTCATTAGTAGTATAATGTTGTACCGTGTACGTGGATGTCTCATTAGTAGTATAATGTTGTACCGTGTACGTGGATGTCTCATTAGTAGTATAATGTTGTACCGTGTACGTGGATGTCTCATTAGTAGTATAATGTTGTACCGTGTACGTGGATGTCTCATTAGTAGTATAATGTTGTACCGTGTACGTGGATGTCTCATTAGTAGTATAATGTTGTACCGTGTACGTGGATGTCTCATTAGTAGTATAATGTTGTACCGTGTACGTGGATGTCTCATTAGTAGTATAATGTTGTACCGTGTACGTGGATGTCTCATTAGTAGTATAATGTACCTGTACCGGACGTGGATGTCTCATTAGTAGTATAATGTTGTACCGTGTACGTGGATGTCTCATTAGTAGTATAATGTTGTACCGTGTACGTGGATGTCTCATTAGTAGTATAATGTTGTACCGTGTACGTGGATGTCTCATTAGTAGTATAATGTTGTACCGTGTACGTGGATGTCTCATTAGTAGTATAATGTTGTACCGTGTACGTGGATGTCTCATTAGTAGTATAATGTTGTACCGTGTACGTGGATGTCTCATTAGTAGTATAATGTTGTACCGTGTACGTGGATGTCTCATTAGTAGTATAATGTTGTACCGTGTACGTGGATGTCTCATTAGTAGTATAATGTTGTACCGTGTACGTGGATGTCTCATTAGTAGTATAATGTTGTACCGTGTACGTGGATGTCTCATTAGTAGTATAATGTTGTACCGTGTACGTGGATGTCTCATTAGTAGTATAATGTACCGTGTACGTGGATGTCTCATTAGTAGTATAATGTTGTACCGTGTACGTGGATGTCTCATTAGTAGTATAATGTTGTACCGTGTACGTGGATGTCTCATTAGTAGTATAATGTTGTACCGTGTACGTGGATGTCTCATTAGTAGTATAATGTTGTACCGTGTACGTGGATGTCTCATTAGTAGTATAATGTTGTACCGTGTACGTGGATGTCTCATTAGTAGTATAATGTTGTACCGTGTACGTGGATGTCTCATTAGTAGTATAATGTTTACCGTGTACGTGGATGTCTCATTAGTAGTATAATGTTGTACCGTGTACGTGGATGTCTCATTAGTAGTATAATGTTGTACCGTGTACGTGGATGTCTCATTAGTAGTATAATGTTGTACCGTGTACGTGGATGTCTCATTAGTAGTATAATGTTGTACCGTGTACGTGGATGTCTCATTAGTAGTATAATGTTGTACCGTGTACGTGGATGTCTCATTAGTAGTATAATGTTGTACCGTGTACGTGGATGTCTCATTAGTAGTATAATGTACCGTGTACGTGGATGTCTCATTAGTAGTATAATGTTGTACCGTGTACGTGGATGTCTCATTAGTAGTATAATGTTGTACCGTGTACGTGGATGTCTCATTAGTAGTATAATGTACCGTGTACGTGGATGTGGACCGTGTACGTGGATGTCTCATTAGTAGTATAATGTTGTACCGTGTACGTGGATGTCTCATTAGTAGTATAATGTTGTACCGTGTACGTGGATGTCTCATTAGTAGTATAATGTTGTACCGTGTACGTGGATGTCTCATTAGTAGTATAATGTTGTACCGTGTACGTGGATGTCTCATTAGTAGTATAATGTAGGTACGGGATGTTTATTAGTAGTATAATGTTGTACCGTGTGATGTCTCATTAGTAGTATAATGTTGTACCGTGTACGTGGATGTCTCATTAGTAGTATAATGTTTACCGTGTACGTGGATGTCTCATTAGTAGTATAATGTTGTACCGTGTACGTGGATGTCTCATTAGTAGTATAATGTTGTACCGTGTACGTGGATGTCTCATTAGTAGTATAATGTTGTACCGTGTACGTGGATGTCTCATTAGTAGTATAATGTTGTACCGTGTACGTGGATGTCTCATTAGTAGTATAATGTTGTACCGTGTACGTGGATGTCTCATTAGTAGTATAATGTTGTACCGTGTACGTGGATGTCTCATTAGTAGTATAATGTTGTACCGTGTACGTGGATGTCTCATTAGTAGTATAATGTTGTACCGTGTACGTGGATGTCTCATTAGTAGTATAATGTTGTACCGTGTACGTGGATGTCTCATTAGTAGTATAATGTTGTACCGTGTACGTGGATGTCTCATTAGTAGTATAATGTTGTACCGTGTACGTGGATGTCTCATTAGTAGTATAATGTTGTACCGTGTACGTGGATGTCTCATTAGTAGTATAATGTCCGTGTACCATGGATGTCCATTAGTGTATAATGTGACCGTGTACGTGGATGTCTCATTAGTAGTATAATGTTGTACCGTGTACGTGGATGTCTCATTAGTAGTATAATGTTGTACCGTGTACGTGGATGTCTCATTAGTAGTATAATGTTGTACCGTGTACGTGGATGTCTCATTAGTAGTATAATGTTACCGTGTACGTGGATGTCTCATTAGTAGTATAATGTTACCGTGTACGTGGATGTCTCATTAGTAGTATAATGTTGTACCGTGTACGTGGATGTCTCATTAGTAGTATAATGTTGTACCGTGTACGTGGATGTCTCATTAGTAGTATAATGTTGTACCGTGTACGTGGATGTCTCATTAGTAGTATAATGTTGTACCGTGTACGTGGATGTCTCATTAGTAGTATAATGTTGTACCGTGTACGTGGATGTCTCATTAGTAGTATAATGTTGTACCGTGTACGTGGATGTCTCATTAGTAGTATAATGTTGTACCGTGTACGTGGATGTCTCATTAGTAGTATAATGTTGTACCGTGTACGTGGATGTCTCATTAGTAGTATAATGTTGTACCGTGTACGTGGATGTCTCATTAGTAGTATAATGTTGTACCGTGTACGTGGATGTCTCATTAGTAGTATAATGTTGTACCGTGTACGTGGATGTCTCATTAGTAGTATAATGTTGTACCGTGTACGTGGATGTCTCATTAGTAGTATAATGTTGTACCGTGTACGTGGATGTCTCATTAGTAGTATAATGTTGTACCGTGTACGTGGATGTCTCATTAGTAGTATAATGTACCGTGTACGTGGATGTCTCATTAGTAGTATAATGTTGTACCGTGTACGTGGATGTCTCATTAGTAGTATAATGTTGTACCGTGTACGTGGATGTCTCATTAGTAGTATAATGTTGTACCGTGTACGTGGATGTCTCATTAGTAGTATAATGTTGTACCGTGTACGTGGATGTCTCATTAGTAGTATAATGTTACCGTGTACGTGGATGTCTCATTAGTAGTATAATGTTGTACCGTGTACGTGGATGTCTCATTAGTAGTATAATGTTGTACCGTGTACGTGGATGTCTCATTAGTAGTATAATGTTTACCGTGTACGTGGATGTCTCATTAGTAGTATAATGTTGTACCGTGTACGTGGATGTCTCATTAGTAGTATAATGTTGTACCGTGTACGTGGATGTCTCATTAGTAGTATAATGTTGTACCGTGTACGTGGATGTCTCATTAGTAGTATAATGTTGTACCGTGTACGTGGATGTCTCATTAGTAGTATAATGTTGTACCGTGTACGTGGATGTCTCATTAGTAGTATAATGTTTACCGTGTACGTGGATGTCTCATTAGTAGTATAATGTTGTACCGTGTACGTGGATGTCTCATTAGTAGTATAATGTTGACCGTGTACGTGGATGTCTCATTAGTAGTATAATGTTGTACCGTGTACGTGGATGTCTCATTAGTAGTATAATGTTGTACCGTGTACGTGGATGTCTCATTAGTAGTATAATGTACCGTGTACGTGGATGTCTCATTAGTAGTATAATGTAGTTTGTACCGTGTACGTGGATGTCTCATTAGTAGTATAATGTTGTACCGTGTACGTGGATGTCTCATTAGTAGTATAATGTCTGTACGGGTGGATGTCTCATTAGTAGTATAATGTTGTACCGTGTACGTGGATGTCTCATTAGTAGTATAATGTTGTACCGTGTACGTGGATGTCTCATTAGTAGTATAATGTTGTACCGTGTACGTGGATGTCTCATTAGTAGTATAATGTTGTACCGTGTACGTGGATGTCTCATTAGTAGTATAATGTTGTACCGTGTACGTGGATGTCTCATTAGTAGTATAATGTTACCGTGTACGTGGATGTCTCATTAGTAGTATAATGTTGTACCGTGTACGTGGATGTCTCATTAGTAGTATAATGTAGTACGGTGTCTCATTAGTAGTATAATGTACCGTGTACGTGGATGTCTCATTAGTAGTATAATGTTGTACCGTGTACGTGGATGTCTCATTAGTAGTATAATGTTGTACCGTGTACGTGGATGTCTCATTAGTAGTATAATGTTGTACCGTGTACGTGGATGTCTCATTAGTAGTATAATGTTGTACCGTGTACGTGGATGTCTCATTAGTAGTATAATGTTGTACCGTGTACGTGGATGTCTCATTAGTAGTATAATGTTGTACCGTGTACGTGGATGTCTCATTAGTAGTATAATGTTGTACCGTGTACGTGGATGTCTCATTAGTAGTATAATGTTGTACCGTGTACGTGGATGTCTCATTAGTAGTATAATGTTGTACCGTGTACGTGGATGTCTCATTAGTAGTATAATGTTGTACCGTGTACGTGGATGTCTCATTAGTAGTATAATGTACCGTGTACGTGGATGTCTCATTAGTAGTATAATGTTGTACCGTGTACGTGGATGTCTCATTAGTAGTATAATGTTGTACCGTGTACGTGGATGTCTCATTAGTAGTATAATGTTGTACCGTGTACGTGGATGTCTCATTAGTAGTATAATGTTGTACCGTGTACGTGGATGTCTCATTAGTAGTATAATGTACCGTGTGTACGTGGATGTCTCATTAGTAGTATAATGTTGTACCGTGTACGTGGATGTCTCATTAGTAGTATAATGTTGTACCGTGTACGTGGATGTCTCATTAGTAGTATAATGTTGTACCGTGTACGTGGATGTCTCATTAGTAGTATAATGTTGTACCGTGTACGTGGATGTCTCATTAGTAGTATAATGTTGTACCGTGTACGTGGATGTCTCATTAGTAGTATAATGTTGTACCGTGTACGTGGATGTCTCATTAGTAGTATAATGTTGTACCGTGTACGTGGATGTCTCATTAGTAGTATAATGTTGTACCGTGTACGTGGATGTCTCATTAGTAGTATAATGTACCGTTGTACCGTGTCGTGGATGTCTCATTAGTAGTATAATGTTGTACCGTGTACGTGGATGTCTCATTAGTAGTATAATGTTGTACCGTGTACGTGGATGTCTCATTAGTAGTATAATGTTGTACCGTGTACGTGGATGTCTCATTAGTAGTATAATGTTGTACCGTGTACGTGGATGTCTCATTAGTAGTATAATGTTGTACCGTGTACGTGGATGTCTCATTAGTAGTATAATGTTGTACCGTGTACGTGGATGTCTCATTAGTAGTATAATGTTGTACCGTGTACGTGGATGTCTCATTAGTAGTATAATGTTGTACCGTGTACGTGGATGTCTCATTAGTAGTATAATGTTGTACCGTGTACGTGGATGTCTCATTAGTAGTATAATGTTGTACCGTGTACGTGGATGTCTCATTAGTAGTATAATGTTGTACCGTGTACGTGGATGTCTCATTAGTAGTATAATGTTGTACCGTGTACGTGGATGTCTCATTAGTAGTATAATGTTGTACCGTGTACGTGGATGTCTCATTAGTAGTATAATGTTGTACCGTGTACGTGGATGTCTCATTAGTAGTATAATGTTGTACCGTAATTGTACCGTGTACGTGGATGTCTCATTAGTAGTATAATGTTGTACCGTGTACGTGGATGTCTCATTAGTAGTATAATGTTGTACCGTGTACGTGGATGTCTCATTAGTAGTATAATGTTGTACCGTGTACGTGGATGTCTCATTAGTAGTATAATGTTTGTACCCGTGGATGTCTCATTAGTAGTATAATGTTACCGTGTACGTGGATGTCTCATTAGTAGTATAATGTTGTACCGTGTACGTGGATGTCTCATTAGTAGTATAATGTTGTACCGTGTACGTGGATGTCTCATTAGTAGTATAATGTTGTACCGTGTACGTGGATGTCTCATTAGTAGTATAATGTTGTACCGTGTACGTGGATGTCTCATTAGTAGTATAATGTTGTACCGTGTACGTGGATGTCTCATTAGTAGTATAATGTTGTACCGTGTACGTGGATGTCTCATTAGTAGTATAATGTTGTACCGTGTACGTGGATGTCTCATTAGTAGTATAATGTTGTACCGTGTACGTGGATGTCTCATTAGTAGTATAATGTTGACCGTGTACGTGGATGTCTCATTAGTAGTATAATGTTGTACCGTGTACGTGGATGTCTCATTAGTAGTATAATGTTGTACCGTGTACGTGGATGTCTCATTAGTAGTATAATGTTGTACCGTGTACGTGGATGTCTCATTAGTAGTATAATGTACCGTGTACGTGGATGTCTCATTAGTAGTATAATGTTGTACCCTGTACGTGGATGTCTCATTAGTAGTATAATGTTGTACCGTGTACGTGGATGTCTCATTAGTAGTATAATGTTGTACCGTGTACGTGGATGTCTCATTAGTAGTATAATGTTGTACCGTGTACGTGGATGTCTCATTAGTAGTATAATGTTGTACCGTGTACGTGGATGTCTCATTAGTAGTATAATGTGACCGTGTACGTGGATGTCTCATTAGTAGTATAATGTTGTACCGTGTACGTGGATGTCTCATTAGTAGTATAATGTTGTACCGTGTACGTGGATGTCTCATTAGTAGTATAATGTAACTGTACCGTGTACGTGGATGTCTCATTAGTAGTATAATGTTGTACCGTGTACGTGGATGTCTCATTAGTAGTATAATGTTGTACCGTGTACGTGGATGTCTCATTAGTAGTATAATGTTGTACCGTGTACGTGGATGTCTCATTAGTAGTATAATGTTGTACCGTGTACGTGGATGTCTCATTAGTAGTATAATGTTGTACCGTGTACGTGGATGTCTCATTAGTAGTATAATGTTGTACCGTGTACGTGGATGTCTCATTAGTAGTATAATGTTGTACCGTGTACGTGGATGTCTCATTAGTAGTATAATGTTGTACCGTGTACGTGGATGTCTCATTAGTAGTATAATGTTTACCGTGTACGTGGATGTTCTTGGATGTCGTGATGTCTCATTAGTAGTATAATGTTGTACCGTGTACGTGGATGTCTCATTAGTAGTATAATGTTGTACCGTGTACGTGGATGTCTCATTAGTAGTATAATGTTGTACCGTGTACGTGGATGTCTCAGTTGCGTGTACGTGGATGTCTCATTAGTAGTATAATGTTGTACCGTGTACGTGGATGTCTCATTAGTAGTATAATGTGACCGTGTACGTGGATGTCTCATTAGTAGTATAATGTTGTACCGTGTACGTGGATGTCTCATTAGTAGTATAATGTTGACCGTGTACGTGGATGTCTCATTAGTAGTATAATGTTGTACCGTGTACGTGGATGTCTCATTAGTAGTATAATGTTGTACCGTGTACGTGGATGTCTCATTAGTAGTATAATGTTGTACCGTGTACGTGGATGTCTCATTAGTAGTATAATGTTGTACCGTGTACGTGGATGTCTCATTAGTAGTATAATGTTGTACCGTGTACGTGGATGTCTCATTAGTAGTATAATGTTGTACCGTGTACGTGGATGTCTCATTAGTAGTATAATGTTGTACCGTGTACGTGGATGTCTCATTAGTAGTATAATGTTGTACCGTGTACGTGGATGTCTCATTAGTAGTATAATGTTGTACTGTCGTGTACGTGGATGTCTCATTAGTAGTATAATGTTGTACCGTGTACGTGGATGTCTCATTAGTAGTATAATGTTGTACCGTGTACGTGGATGTCTCATTAGTAGTATAATGTTGTACCGTGTACGTGGATGTCTCATTAGTAGTATAATGTTGTACCGTGTACGTGGATGTCTCATTAGTAGTATAATGTACCGTGTACGTGGATGTCTCATTAGTAGTATAATGTTGTACCGTGTACGTGGATGTCTCATTAGTAGTATAATGTTGTACCGTGTACGTGGATGTCTCATTAGTAGTATAATGTTGTACCGTGTACGTGGATGTCTCATTAGTAGTATAATGTTGTACCGTGTACGTGGATGTCTCATTAGTAGTATAATGTTGTACCGTGTACGTGGATGTCTCATTAGTAGTATAATGTTGTACCGTGTACGTGGATGTCTCATTAGTAGTATAATGTTGTACCGTGTACGTGGATGTCTCATTAGTAGTATAATGTTACCGTGTACGTGGATGTCTCATTAGTAGTATAATGTTGTACCGTGTACGTGGATGTCTCATTAGTAGTATAATGTTGTACCGTGTACGTGGATGTCTCATTAGTAGTATAATGTTGTACCGTGTACGTGGATGTCTCATTAGTAGTATAATGTGACCGTGTACGTGGATGTCTCATTAGTAGTATAATGTTGTACCGTGTACGTGGATGTCTCATTAGTAGTATAATGTCTGTACGGGATGTCTCATTAGTAGTATAATGTTGTACCGTGTACGTGGATGTCTCATTAGTAGTATAATGTTGTACCGTGTACGTGGATGTCTCATTAGTAGTATAATGTTGTACCGTGTACGTGGATGTCTCATTAGTAGTATAATGTTGTACCGTGTACGTGGATGTCTCATTAGTAGTATAATGTTACCGTGTACGTGGATGTCTCATTAGTAGTATAATGTTGTACCGTGTACGTGGATGTCTCATTAGTAGTATAATGTTGTACCGTGTACTAGTGTATAATGCCGCGGGATGTCTCATTAGTAGTATAATGTTGTACCGTGTACGTGGATGTCTCATTAGTAGTATAATGTTGACCGTGTACGTGGATGTCTCATTAGTAGTATAATGTTGTACCGTGTACGTGGATGTCTCATTAGTAGTATAATGTTGTACCGTGTACGTGGATGTCTCATTAGTAGTATAATGTTGTACCGTGTACGTGGATGTCTCATTAGTAGTATAATGTTGTACCGTGTACGTGGATGTCTCATTAGTAGTATAATGTTGTACCGTGTACGTGGATGTCTCATTAGTAGTATAATGTTGTACCGTGTACGTGGATGTCTCATTAGTAGTATAATGTTGTACCGTGTACGTGGATGTCTCATTAGTAGTATAATGTTGTACCGTGTACGTGGATGTCTCATTAGTAGTATAATGTTGTACCGTGTACGTGGATGTCTCATTAGTAGTATAATGTTGTACCGTGTACGTGGATGTCTCATTAGTAGAGAATGTACCGTGTACGTGGATGTCTCATTAGTAGTATAATGTTGTACCGTGTACGTGGATGTCTCATTAGTAGTATAATGTTGACCGTGTACGTGGATGTCTCATTAGTAGTATAATGTTGTACCGTGTACGTGGATGTCTCATTAGTAGTATAATGTTGTACCGTGTACGTGGATGTCTCATTAGTAGTATAATGTTACCGTGTACGTGGATGTCTCATTAGTAGTATAATGTTGTACCGTGTACGTGGATGTCTCATTAGTAGTATAATGTTGTACCGTGTACGTGGATGTCTCATTAGTAGTATAATGTTGTACCGTGTACGTGGATGTCTCATTAGTAGTATAATGTTGTACCGTGTACGTGGATGTCTCATTAGTAGTATAATGTTGACCGTGTACGTGGATGTCTCATTAGTAGTATAATGTTGTACCGTGTACGTGGATGTCTCATTAGTAGTATAATGTTGTACGGGGCTCATTGTGTTATGTTGTACGTGGATGTCTCATTAGTAGTATAATGTTGTACCGTGTACGTGGATGTCTCATTAGTAGTATAATGTTGTACCGTGTACGTGGATGTCTCATTAGTAGTATAATGTTGTACCGTGTACGTGGATGTCTCATTAGTAGTATAATGTACCGTGTCGTGGATGTCTCATTAGTAGTATAATGTTGTACCGTGTACGTGGATGTCTCATTAGTAGTATAATGTTGTACCGTGTACGTGGATGTCTCATTAGTAGTATAATGTTCCGTGGTGCGTGGATGTCTCATTAGTAGTATAATGTTGTACCGTGTACGTGGATGTCTCATTAGTAGTATAATGTTGTACCGTGTACGTGGATGTCTCATTAGTAGTATAATGTTGTACCGTGTACGTGGATGTCTCATTAGTAGTATAATGTTGTACCGTGTACGTGGATGTCTCATTAGTAGTATAATGTTGTACCGTGTACGTGGATGTCTCATTAGTAGTATAATGTTGTACCGTGTACGTGGATGTCTCATTAGTAGTATAATGTACCGTGTACGTGGATGTCTCATTAGTAGTATAATGTTGTACCGTGTACGTGGATGTCTCATTAGTAGTATAATGTACCGTGTACGTGGATGTCTCATTAGTAGTATAATGTTGTACCGTGTACGTGGATGTCTCATTAGTAGTATAATGTTGTACCGTGTACGTGGATGTCTCATTAGTAGTATAATGTGTACCGTGTACGTGGATGTCTCATTAGTAGTATAATGTTGTACCGTGTACGTGGATGTCTCATTAGTAGTATAATGTTGTACCGTGTACGTGGATGTCTCATTAGTAGTATAATGTTGTACCGTGTACGTGGATGTCTCATTAGTAGTATAATGTTGTACCGTGTACGTGGATGTCTCATTAGTAGTATAATGTTGTACCGTGTACGTGGATGTCTCATTAGTAGTATAATGTTGTACCGTGTACGTGGATGTCTCATTAGTAGTATAATGTTGTACCGTGTACGTGGATGTCTCATTAGTAGTATAATGTTGTACCGTGTACGTGGATGTCTCATTAGTAGTATAATGTTGTACCGTGTACGTGGATGTCTCATTAGTAGTATAATGTTGTACCGTGTACGTGGATGTCTCATTAGTAGTATAATGTTGTACCGTGTACGTGGATGTCTCATTAGTAGTATAATGTTGTACCGTGTACGTGGATGTCTCATTAGTAGTATAATGTTGTACCGTGTACGTGGATGTCTCATTAGTAGTATAATGTTGACCGTGTACGTGGATGTCTCATTAGTAGTATAATGTTGTACCGTGTACGTGGATGTCTCATTAGTAGTATAATGTTGTACCGTGTACGTGGATGTCTCATTAGTAGTATAATGTTGACCGTGTACGTGGATGTCTCATTAGTAGTATAATGTTGTACCGTGTACGTGGATGTCTCATTAGTAGTATAATGTTGTACCGTGTACGTGGATGTCTCATTAGTAGTATAATGTTGTACCGTGTACGTGGATGTCTCATTAGTAGTATAATGTTGTATTACCGTGTACGTGGATGTCTCATTAGTAGTATAATGTTGTACCGTGTACGTGGATGTCTCATTAGTAGTATAATGTTGTACCGTGTACGTGGATGTCTCATTAGTAGTATAATGTTGTACCTGTACGTGGATGTCTCATTAGTAGTATAATGTTGTACCGTGTACGTGGATGTCTCATTAGTAGTATAATGTTGTACCGTGTACGTGGATGTCTCATTAGTAGTATAATGTTGTACCGTGTACGTGGATGTCTCATTAGTAGTATAATGTATGTACCGTACGTGGATGTCTCATTAGTAGTATAATGTTGTACCGTGTACGTGGATGTCTCATTAGTAGTATAATGTTGTACCGTGTACGTGGATGTCTCATTAGTAGTATAATGTTGTACCGTGTACGTGGATGTCTCATTAGTAGTATAATGTTGTACCGTGTACGTGGATGTCTCATTAGTAGTATAATGTATTTGTACCGTGTACGTGGATGTCTCATTAGTAGTATAATGTTGTACCGTGTACGTGGATGTCTCATTAGTAGTATAATGTTGTACCGTGTACGTGGATGTCTCATTAGTAGTATAATGTTGTACCGTGTACGTGGATGTCTCATTAGTAGTATAATGTTGTACCGTGTACGTGGATGTCTCATTAGTAGTATAATGTTGTACCGTGTACGTGGATGTCTCATTAGTAGTATAATGTTGTACCGTGTACGTGGATGTCTCATTAGTAGTATAATGTTGTACCGTGTACGTGGATGTCTCATTAGTAGTATAATGTTGTACCGTGTACGTGGATGTCTCATTAGTAGTATAATGTTTTGTACCGTGTACGTGGATGTCTCATTAGTAGTATAATGTTGTACCGTGTACGTGGATGTCTCATTAGTAGTATAATGTTGTACCGTGTACGTGGATGTCTCATTAGTAGTATAATGTTGTACCGTGTACGTGGATGTCTCATTAGTAGTATAATGTTGTACCGTGTACGTGGATGTCTCATTAGTAGTATAATGTTGACCGTGTACGTGGATGTCTCATTAGTAGTATAATGTTGTACCGTGTACGTGGATGTCTCATTAGTAGTATAATGTACCGTGTACGTGGATGTCTCATTAGTAGTATAATGTTGTACCGTGTACGTGGATGTCTCATTAGTAGTATAATGTTGTACCGTGTACGTGGATGTCTCATTAGTAGTATAATGTTGTACCGTGTACGTGGATGTCTCATTAGTAGTATAATGTTGTACCGTGTACGTGGATGTCTCATTAGTAGTATAATGTACCTGTACCGTGGATGTCTCATTAGTAGTATAATGTTGTACCGTGTACGTGGATGTCTCATTAGTAGTATAATGTTGTACCGTGTACGTGGATGTCTCATTAGTAGTATAATGTTGTACCGTGTACGTGGATGTCTCATTAGTAGTATAATGTTGTACCGTGTGGTATGTCTCATTAGTAGTATAATGTTTACCGTGTACGTGGATGTCTCATTAGTAGTATAATGTTGTACCGTGTACGTGGATGTCTCATTAGTAGTATAATGTTGTACCGTGTACGTGGATGTCTCATTAGTAGTATAATGTTGTACCGTGTACGTGGATGTCTCATTAGTAGTATAATGTTGTACCGTGTACGTGGATGTCTCATTAGTAGTATAATGTTGTACCGTGTACGTGGATGTCTCATTAGTAGTATAATGTTGTACCGTGTACGTGGATGTCTCATTAGTAGTATAATGTTGTACCGTGTACGTGGATGTCTCATTAGTAGTATAATGTTGTACCGTGTACGTGGATGTCTCATTAGTAGTATAATGTTGACCCTGTACGTGGATGTCTCATTAGTAGTATAATGTTGTACCGTGTACGTGGATGTCTCATTAGTAGTATAATGTTGTACCGTGTACGTGGATGTCTCATTAGTAGTATAATGTTGTACCGTGTACGTGGATGTCTCATTAGTAGTATAATGTTGTACTGTACCGTGTACGTGGATGTCTCATTAGTAGTATAATGTTGTGTAGCGGGCTCATTAGTAGTATAATGTTGTACCGTGTACGTGGATGTCTCATTAGTAGTATAATGTTGTACCGTGTACGTGGATGTCTCATTAGTAGTATAATGTTGACCGTGTACGTGGATGTCTCATTAGTAGTATAATGTTGTACCGTGTACGTGGATGTCTCATTAGTAGTATAATGTTACCGTGTACGTGGATGTCTCATTAGTAGTATAATGTTGTACCGTGTACGTGGATGTCTCATTAGTAGTATAATGTTGTACCGTGTACGTGGATGTCTCATTAGTAGTATAATGTTACCGTGTACGTGGATGTCTCATTAGTAGTATAATGTTGTACCGTGTACGTGGATGTCTCATTAGTAGTATAATGTTGTACCGTGTACGTGGATGTCTCATTAGTAGTATAATGTTGTACCGTGTACGTGGATGTCTCATTAGTAGTATAATGTTGTACCGTGTACGTGGATGTCTCATTAGTAGTATAATGTTGTACCGTGTACGTGGATGTCTCATT
Organism: Leptodactylus fallax; assembly: GCA_947044405.1. Lineage (NCBI taxonomy): Eukaryota > Metazoa > Chordata > Amphibia > Anura > Leptodactylidae > Leptodactylus > Leptodactylus fallax. The sequence continues at coordinate 5,462 of CAMRHE010001811.1, read as the reverse complement.
AGTAGTATAATGTTGTACCGTGTACGTGGATGTCTCATTAGTAGTATAATGTACCGTGTACGTGGATGTCTCATTAGTAGTATAATGTTGTACCGTGTACGTGGATGTCTCATTAGTAGTATAATGTTGTACCGTGTACGTGGATGTCTCATTAGTAGTATAATGTTGTACCGTGTACGTGGATGTCTCATTAGTAGTATAATGTTGTACCGTGTACGTGGATGTCTCATTAGTAGTATAATGTTGTACCGTGTACGTGGATGTCTCATTAGTAGTTAATGTTGTACGGGATGTCATTAGTAGTATAATGTTGTACCGTGTACGTGGATGTCTCATTAGTAGTATAATGTTGTACCGTGTACGTGGATGTCTCATTAGTAGTATAATGTTGTACCGTGTACGTGGATGTCTCATTAGTAGTATAATGTTGTACCGTGTACGTGGATGTCTCATTAGTAGTATAATGTTGTACCGTGTACGTGGATGTCTCATTAGTAGTATAATGTTGTACCGTGTACGTGGATGTCTCATTAGTAGTATAATGTTGTACCGTGTACGTGGATGTCTCATTAGTAGTATAATGTTGTACCGTGTACGTGGATGTCTCATTAGTAGTATAATGTTACCGGTACGGGTGTCCATTAGTAGTATAATGTGTACCGTGTACGTGGATGTCTCATTAGTAGTATAATGTTGTACCGTGTACGTGGATGTCTCATTAGTAGTATAATGTTGTACCGTGTGTGGTGTCTTAGTAGTTTGTCGGATGTCTCATTAGTAGTATAATGTTGTACCGTGTACGTGGATGTCTCATTAGTAGTATAATGTTGTACCGTGTACGTGGATGTCTCATTAGTAGTATAATGTTGTACCGTGTACGTGGATGTCTCATTAGTAGTATAATGTTGTACCGTGTACGTGGATGTCTCATTAGTAGTATAATGTTGTAGTGTTAATAGTATAATGTACCGTGTACGTGGATGTCTCATTAGTAGTATAATGTTGTACCGTGTACGTGGATGTCTCATTAGTAGTATAATGTTGTACCGTGTACGTGGATGTCTCATTAGTAGTATAATGTTGTACCGTGTACGTGGATGTCTCATTAGTAGTATAATGTTGTACCGTGTACGTGGATGTCTTAGTGTATGTTGTATTAGTAGTATAATGTTGTACCGTGTACGTGGATGTCTCATTAGTAGTATAATGTACCGTGTACGTGGATGTCTCATTAGTAGTATAATGTTGTACCGTGTACGTGGATGTCTCATTAGTAGTATAATGTACCGTGTACGTGGATGTCTCATTAGTAGTATAATGTTGTACCGTGTACGTGGATGTCTCATTAGTAGTATAATGTTGTACCGTGTACGTGGATGTCTCATTAGTAGTATAATGTTGTACCGTGTACGTGGATGTCTCATTAGTAGTATAATGTTGTACCGTGTACGTGGATGTCTCATTAGTAGTATAATGTGGGGTGTTATTAGTAGTATAATGTACCGTGTACGTGGATGTCTCATTAGTAGTATAATGTACCGTGTACGTGGATGTCTCATTAGTAGTATAATGTTGTACCGTGTACGTGGATGTCTCATTAGTAGTATAATGTTGTACCGTGTACGTGGATGTCTCATTAGTAGTATAATGTTGTACCGTGTACGTGGATGTCTCATTAGTAGTATAATGTTGTACCGTGTACGTGGATGTCTCATTAGTAGTATAATGTTGTACCGTGTACGTGGATGTCTCATTAGTAGTATAATGTTGTACCGTGTACGTGGATGTCTCATTAGTAGTATAATGTTGTACCGTGTACGTGGATGTCTCATTAGTAGTATAATGTTGTACCGTGTAGTGGTGTCTCATTAGTAGTATAATGTTGTCGGTACGTGGATGTCTCATTAGTAGTATAATGTTGTACCGTGTACGTGGATGTCTCATTAGTAGTATAATGTGTACCGTGTACGTGGATGTCTCATTAGTAGTATAATGTTGTACCGTGGATGTCTCATTAGTAGTATAATGTACCTGTACCGTGGATGTCTCATTAGTAGTATAATGTAGTGTATATGTGTACCGTGTACGTGGATGTCTCATTAGTAGTATAATGTTGTACCGTGTACGTGGATGTCTCATTAGTAGTATAATGTTGTACCGTGTACGTGGATGTCTCATTAGTAGTATAATGTTGTACCGTGTACGTGGATGTCTCATTAGTAGTATAATGTTGTACCGTGTACGTGGATGTCTCATTAGTAGTATAATGTTGTACCGTGTACGTGGATGTCTCATTAGTAGTATAATGTTGTACCGTGTACGTGGATGTCTCATTAGTAGTATAATGTACCGTGTACGGGATGTCTCATTAGTAGTATAATGTATGTCGTGTACGTGGATGTCTCATTAGTAGTATAATGTTGTACCGTGTACGTGGATGTCTCATTAGTAGTATAATGTACCGTGTACGTGGATGTCATTGTGTATAATGTTGTACGTGGATGTCTCATTAGTAGTATAATGTTGTACCGTGTACGTGGATGTCTCATTAGTAGTATAATGTGACCGTGTACGTGGATGTCTCATTAGTAGTATAATGTTGTACCGTGTACGTGGATGTCTCATTAGTAGTATAATGTTAGTACGTATAATGTTGTACGTCTCATTAGTAGTATAATGTACCGTGTACGTGGATGTCTCATTAGTAGTATAATGTTGTACCGTGTACGTGGATGTCTCATTAGTAGTATAATGTCTGTACCTGGTGGATGTCTCATTAGTAGTATAATGTTGTACCGTGTACGTGGATGTCTCATTAGTAGTATAATGTTGTACGGTCGTGTTTGTGTACGTGGATGTCTCATTAGTAGTATAATGTTGTACCGTGTACGTGGATGTCTCATTAGTAGTATAATGTTACCGTGTACGTGGATGTCTCATTAGTAGTATAATGTTGTACCGTGTACGTGGATGTCTCATTAGTAGTATAATGTTGTACCGTGTACGTGGATGTCTCATTAGTAGTATAATGTTGTACCGTGTACGTGGATGTCTCATTAGTAGTATAATGTTGTACCGTGTACGTGGATGTCTCATTAGTAGTATAATGTACCGTGTACGTGGATGTCTCATTAGTAGTATAATGTTGTACCGTGTACGTGGATGTCTCATTAGTAGTATAATGTTGTACCGTGTACGTGGATGTCTCATTAGTAGTATAATGTTGTACCGTGTACGTGGATGTCTCATTAGTAGTATAATGTTGTACCGTGTACGTGGATGTCTCATTAGTAGTATAATGTTGTACCGTGTACGTGGATGTCTCATTAGTAGTATAATGTTGTACCGTGTACGTGGATGTCTCATTAGTAGTATAATGTTGTACCGTGTACGTGGATGTCTCATTAGTAGTATAATGTTGTACCGTGTACGTGGATGTCTCATTAGTAGTATAATGTTGTACCGTGTACGTGGATGTCTCATTAGTAGTATAATGTTGTGACGGGTCATTGTGTATGTACGTGGATGTCTCATTAGTAGTATAATGTGTACCGTGTACGTGGATGTCTCATTAGTAGTATAATGTTGTACCGTGTACGTGGATGTCTCATTAGTAGTATAATGTTGTACCGTGTACGTGGATGTCTCATTAGTAGTATAATGTTGTACCGTGTACGTGGATGTCTCATTAGTAGTATAATGTTGTACCGTGTACGTGGATGTCTCATTAGTAGTATAATGTCCGTGTACCGTGGAGGGTGTCTCATTAGTAGTATAATGTACCGTGTACGTGGATGTCTCATTAGTAGTATAATGTTGTACCGTGTACGTGGATGTCTCATTAGTAGTATAATGTTGTACCGTGTACGTGGATGTCTCATTAGTAGTATAATGTTGTACCGTGTACGTGGATGTCTCATTAGTAGTATAATGTTGTACCGTGTACGTGGATGTCTCATTAGTAGTATAATGTGTGTACCGTGTACGTGGATGTCTCATTAGTAGTATAATGTTGTACCGTGTACGTGGATGTCTCATTAGTAGTATAATGTTGACCGTGTACGTGGATGTCTCATTAGTAGTATAATGTTGTACCGTGTACGTGGATGTCTCATTAGTAGTATAATGTTGTACCGTGTACGTGGATGTCTCATTAGTAGTATAATGTTGTACCGTGTACGTGGATGTCTCATTAGTAGTATAATGTTGTACCGTGTACGTGGATGTCTCATTAGTAGTATAATGTTGTCGTGTGCGGTGGTGTCTCATTAGTAGTATAATGTTGTACCGTGTACGTGGATGTCTCATTAGTAGTATAATGTTGTACCGTGTACGTGGATGTCTCATTAGTAGTATAATGTTGTACCGTGTACGTGGATGTCTCATTAGTAGTATAATGTTGTACCGTGTACGTGGATGTCTCATTAGTAGTATAATGTTGTACCGTGTACGTGGATGTCTCATTAGTAGTATAATGTTGTACCGTGTACGTGGATGTCTCATTAGTAGTATAATGTTGTACCGTGTACGTGGATGTCTCATTAGTAGTATAATGTTGTACCGTGTACGTGGATGTCTCATTAGTAGTATAATGTACCGTGTACCCGTGGATGTCTCATTAGTAGTATAATGTCCGTGTACCGTGTCGTGGATGTCTCATTAGTAGTATAATGTTGTACCGTGTACGTGGATGTCTCATTAGTAGTATAATGTTGACCGTGTACGTGGATGTCTCATTAGTAGTATAATGTTGTACCGTGTACGTGGATGTCTCATTAGTAGTATAATGTTGTACCGTGTACGTGGATGTCTCATTAGTAGTATAATGTGACCGTGTACGTGGATGTCTCATTAGTAGTATAATGTTGTACCGTGTACGTGGATGTCTCATTAGTAGTATAATGTTGTACCGTGTACGTGGATGTCTCATTAGTAGTATAATGTTGTACCGTGTACGTGGATGTCTCATTAGTAGTATAATGTTGTACCGTGTACGTGGATGTCTCATTAGTAGTATAATGTTGTACCGTGTACGTGGATGTCTCATTAGTAGTATAATGTTGTACCGTGTACGTGGATGTCTCATTAGTAGTATAATGTTGTACCGTGTACGTGGATGTCTCATTAGTAGTATAATGTTGTACCGTGTACGTGGATGTCTCATTAGTAGTATAATGTTGTACCGTGTACGTGGATGTCTCATTAGTAGTATAATGTTGTACCGTGTACGTGGATGTCTCATTAGTAGTATAATGTACCGTGTACGTGGATGTCTCATTAGTAGTATAATGTTGTACCGTGTACGTGGATGTCTCATTAGTAGTATAATGTACCGTGTACGTGGATGTCTCATTAGTAGTATAATGTTGTACCTTACGTGGATGTCTCATTAGTAGTATAATGTTGTACCGTGTACGTGGATGTCTCATTAGTAGTATAATGTTGTACCGTGTACGTGGATG
>CAMRHE010001810.1:0-33131 GCA_947044405.1 Leptodactylus fallax | reverse complement strand
ACCGCTTATTAAGCTGTTCTCCTCCTCCTTATATTCATTCTGACTGCTTGTTTACATTAGATTAATCTAAGCCTCACACACAGAGCTTTATGGATTTATTGCCTCATTCTGTGCACTGGTATCCTCTTATCCTGAATTATGTGAGTGTCTTTTGTAGCAGCCTCTGCTTCCCCCTCCTCTCTTCATAGACTAATATGTAGAGGTAATCCTGCCTGAAAACTGGAGAAGAAAACATAATTTGTCATTAAAATATATTACAAAGTTTGATATATTAACCTGTACTATTCATTTATGCAAAGTTGTTTACAACTGGAGGTATGCTTCAAATAAACGCTTTGGCGCAATCTGCTGCATCTTGGAGCATCTAACTTTGGCTAAAATGTTTTGACTTGTTAAAGATGTTAGCGTGAATTCTCAAAAAAAAAAGTGTAAATTAAATACACAGAAAATGCACCAAAATGGTGTCATAAAAATGTGGCTTAAAGTAAGCCAACTAAAAGGTAGTATAAACATAGACTAAACATTCTAAAGATACGCCAGATTTATTATCCAGCATTAATCTCTGTGATAAATCTGGTGTATTTCTAGACTGCCTGTCTAAGTTTGCACTAACTATTAGTAAATGTGGGCCATGGTGGAAACCTAACAGAAATATGAAAAGGAAATCATGTCAGTCATTCTCTATGGCTTCTGTAAGTCAAAATATACATTAATTATTAGTATTATAGGCTATGTACACATTAATATAGATAACTGGAATAAAGATATAAATGATTTAGATTTATCCCAGAATAAAAAGCATAAAATCTATCTATCTATCTATCTATCTATCTATCTATCTATCTATCTATCTATCTATCTATCTATCTATATCTATCAGTCATATCTATCTTCTCTATGTATTTATTTATTTATTTATCTATCTACTATATCCATCTATTTATCTCATATCTATATACTGCATCTATATCATATACAGCTGTGCTAAAAAGTTTACATACCCCGGCAGATTTTTAGTTTTTTTGGCCTTTTTTCCAGAGAATATGAATGATAACACAAAAACTTTTTCTCCACTCATGGTTAGTGGTTCGTTGAAGCCATTTATTGTCAAACTTCTGTGTTTTCTCTCTTTAAATCATAATGACAACCAAAAACATCAAAATGACCCTGTTCATAAGTTCCCATCCCCCAGTTCTTAATACCGTGTATTGCCCCCTCTATCATCAATGACAGCTTGAAGTCTTTTGTGGTAGTTGTGGATGAGGCTCTTTATTTTCTCAGATAGTAAAACTGCCCATTCTTCTTGGCAAAAAGTCTCCAGTTCCTGTAAATTCCTGGGCTGTCTTGCATGTACTGCGCGCTTGAGATCTCCCCAGAGTGGCTCAATGATATTGAGGTCAGGAGACTGAGATGGTCTCTCCAGAACCTTCACTTTCTTCTGCTGTAGCCAATGACAGGTTGACTTGGCCTTGTGTTTTGGATCGTTGTCATGTTGGAACGTCCAAGTATGTCCCATGCGCAGCTTCCTGGCTGATGAGTGCAAATTTGCCTCCAGTATTTGCTGATAACGTGCTGCATTCATCTTTCCTTCAACTTTGACCAAGTTTCCTGTGCCTTTGAAGCTCACACATCCCCACATCAGCAGTGATCCACCTCCGTGCTTTACAGTAGAAATGGTGTTCCTTTCATCATAGGCCTTGTTGACAGCTGTCCAAATGTAACATTTATGGTTGTGGCCAAAAAGTTCTATTTTTTGTCTCATCACTCCAAATTACCTTGTTCCAGAAGTTTTGAGGCTTGTCTCTGTGCTTTTTGGCGTATTGAAGGCGACTCGACCATGCAGCCCATTTTTCTTCAAGTGCCTCCTTATTGTGCATCTTGAAACAGCCACACCGATAGTTTTCAGAGAGTCCTGTATTTAAGCTGATGTTATGTGTGGGTTTTTCGTTGCATCCCGAACAATTTTCCGGGCAGTTGTGGCCGAAATTTTGGCTGGGCTACCTGACTGTGGTTTGGTTTCTGGGTATGCTATCAGGCCAAAATCACCAGGGTATGTGAACTTTTGAACAGGTTCATTTTGATGTTTTTGGTTGTCATTATGATTTAAAAAGAGAAAACACAGAAGTTTGACAATAAATGGCTTCAACCAACCACTAACCATGAGTGGAGAAAAAGTTTTTGTGTTATCATTCATATTCTCTGAAAAAAGGCCAAAAAACCAAAAAATCTGCCGGGATATGTACAGTGGGGAAAAAAGTATTTAGTCAGCCACCAATTATGCAAGTTCTCCCACTTAAAAAGATGAGGCCGGCCTGTAATTGTCATCATAGGTAGACCTCAACTATGAGAGACAAAATGAGAAAACATATCTAGAAAATCACAGTCTGATTTTTTTTAAGACTTTATTTGCAAATTATGGTGGAAATTAAGTATTTGGTCAATAACAAAAGTTCATCTCAATACTTTGTTATATATCCTTTGTTGGCAATGACAGAGGTCAAACGTTTTCTGTAAGTCTTCACAAGGTTGGCACACACTGCTGCTGGTATGTTGGCCCATTCCTCCATGCAGATCTCCTCTAGAGCAGTGATGTTTTGGGGCTGTCGCTGGGCAACACGGACTTTCAACTCCCTCCAAAGGTTTTCTATGGGGTTGAGATCTGGAGACTGGCTAGGCCACTCCAGGACTTTGAAATGCTTCTTACGAAGCCACTCCTTCGTTGCCCTGGCGGTGTGCTTGGGATCATTGTCATACTGAAAGACCCAACCATGTTTTATCTTCAATGCCTTTGCTGATGGAAGGAGGTTTGCACTCAAAATCTCACGATACATGGCCCCATTCATTCTTTCATGTACACGGATCAGTCGTCCTGGTCCCTTTGCAGAGAAACAGCCCCAAAGCATGATGTTGCCACCCCCATGCTTCACAGTAGGTATGATGTTCTTTGGATGCAACTCAGCATTCACTCTCCTCCAAACACAACGAGTTGTGTTTCTACCAAACAGTTCTACTTTGGTTTCATCTGACCATATGACATTCTCCCAATACTCTTCTGGAACATCCAAATAGCAAACTTCAGATGGGCCCGGATATGTACTGGCTTAAGCAGGGGGACACGTCTGGCACTGCAGGATCTGAATCCCTGGCGGCGTAGTGTGTTACTGACGGTAGCCTTTGTTACGTTAGTCTCAGCTTTCTGCAGGTTATTCACTAGGTCCCCCCGTGTGGTTCTAGGATTTTTGCTCACCGTTCTTGTGATCATTTTGACCCCACTGGGTGAGATCTTGCGTGGAGCCCCTGATCGAGGGAGATTATCAGTGGTCTTGTATGTCTTCCATTTTCTAATTATTGCTCCCACAGTTGATTTCTTCACACCAAGCTTCTTGCCTATTGCAGATTCAGTCTTCCCAGCCTGGTGCAGGTCTGCAATTTTGTTTCTGGTGTCCTTCCACAGCTCTTTGGTCTTCACCATAGTGGAGTTTGGAGTGTGACTGTTTGAGGTTGTGGACAGGTGTCTTTTATACTGATAACAATGTCAAACAGGAGCCATTACTACAGGTAATGAGTGGAGGACAGAGGAGCCTCTTAAAGAAGAAGTTACAGGTCTGTGAGAGCCAGAAATCTTGCTTGTTTGTAGGTGACCAAATACTTATTTTCCACCATAATTTGCAAATAATTTCTTTAAAAAAATCAGACAATGTGATTTTCTGGATATGTTTTCTCATTTTGTCTCTCATAGTTGAGGTCTACCTATGATGTCAATTACAGGCCTCTCATCTTTTTAAGTGGGAGAACTTGCACAATTGGTGGCTGACTAAATACTTTTTTTCCCCACTGTAAACTTTTTAGCACAACTGTATGTCTAGTCTATCTATCTATGTATCATAGCTATCTATTTATCTTATATCTATATACAGTATCTATGACATTATCTATCTTTCATCTATCTATGTCATATTTATCTGCTCTATCTATTTATGTCATATATATCTTCTTTATTTATCTATCTATGTATCTACTCTATCTATCTATTTCATATCTACTGTATATACTGTATCTATATCATATATGTCTACCTAATCTATCTATCTATCTATCTATCTATCTATCTACTATCTCAAATCTATTTCTATACTATATATATATATATATATATATATATATATATATATATATATATATATATATATATATATATATATATATATATATCTATGTCATATCAATTTAATTTATCTCATATCTATGTAATAATTAAATATTATTTTTATAGGACATTGTAAAGACATAACCTCATATACAATCCCTGATGTTAAAGGGCAAATTGTATAAACTTTCCTGTTGTGATTGTTCTCTAGGCAGGGTAGCGGTGACCACACTCATCATTATGTTTCTACATGTGTGTTGTAGTACAGAATGTAGGAGAGAGTAGAGAGAACTAGTCTACCTGCTGAAGGGTTTCTTTATAATGTGCAGTCTCACTCATTGTGTAGACTGAGATATGGTTCCTAGCTGTAATAATGTTACCAGTATATCTACATCATTATTATTTGACATATGCCAACCCTTGTCTCATTCCCGCCCCAGAAATTTTCCAGTGATTTTATAGTAACTCATTGACAGCAGATCTCTTTTTCCTGGTGTATATGGTTGTGCTTGTGTTAGTTTCTAATTCTTTGAGTACCAAATGATAGTTCTATAAACAGCAGGGCTGAGGGAAAAATTGAGAATTTGTATTCCTGCACAGGTCTCCTGCAACCACCAGAGGGCATCTTAACCCTAGGTCTGAATTACATGTCTGTCCTTATAATTGTTGTACTGTATATGTCCTGCCTGAGGACTGTTCTAGAACTCAAGAAATGTTATCCAAAAAAGGAATGCTATCCAAAAAAAGAAATACTATCCTTCCTATCAGCATCAATCTATCTATTCATCACTCTACCCCACCTATACCTGATTCTGTAAAACTGTTTTTTCCTTACTTATGCAACCTCCATGTATTATTTACACAAGAACTTAGCCAAGAAAGCAAATTACCTTTGTAGCAGTTTTGCGAGGAGATCCCTGAGGTTTCATGAGGCTTGTTCTGCACCACTCTTGTTGACCTTTCCAGATATAGATCTGTACTGCTGACTCTTTTACCTTGTCAACTTCCCATAAATTTCTAAATGTGGTATGTTCACATACTCAACAACACAATGCAGTGTGTGAACTATTCTTTATCAGGTAGTGAATTGATCAGGGCGTCCCAATCTTTTATTACTGGTCATCACCAATGGTCAAACTTGATGGTATATATAAAAGCAGCATCTTTTTAATCTCTTCTATGTCTGTTAACTTAGTAAAAACCAGAAATCCTCTGTAGACCATGGGTCTAATAACTGTATCCACCAGTATCACAGGGGTCTATGGTGCTGACAGTTCGGTCATTAGACCCATGGTTGGGATAGGACTTATGGCCATAAAACATAACAGGAATGTACCCAAGATTTTCTAGAAGGGTGGGTTTGGGAGTCCCCTTGGATCCAATCTCTTCCCCCACCCTGCTGCTGAAGACCATTGCTGACTGCAATGATGTGCAGCCACACCACCAGTCTCCTAATGATGACAATCATCACCATTATCAACCGTAAAACTGCCCCCTTGTGTATGGCTACAATACATATCACACAACACAGGCATATTGCAATCATCAGAATGAGGCCTAAAGCAGAGATTGGTGCATGTGTGTTAAACTACTTCCCTAGGTGTGGCTCAACAATAGCTGTATGTAGCCCAACAATAGCTGGATGGCTTCTTATCACTGAGACCTTCATCATAGTTGGCCTAAATCCTAGGAGGGGACATAAATCACAATATGGATCATTTTGACACAGTTTTCTTCAATGTGACAGGTGACGGTTTCTTGCTGTAATGTGGCACAATCTAGCTTTACAGCGTGGTATCTGGTCCTCCTTGCAAGCTTTGGGAAACAATGACAGCAGAGAAAGACCCCCTTGTCCACCTAGTCTGCCCTCATATTATTACCATTGTATCTTAGGATAGATGTGTTTATCCTAGACATACTTACATTCACTTACTGTAGATTTCCCAACTACACCTGCTGGAAGTTTGCTCCAAGCCTCAAATACTCTTACAGTAAAATAATATTTCCTGACTTTGCTTCTGATCTTCCCCCAACTAATTTTGGATTGTGCCCCTTGTTCTTGTGTTTATTTTTTTTTATTAAAACACATCCCTCCTGAATGTTATGTAAAGTTTGACCTTTAATATAGTTAAAGATTTCAGTCATGTCCACCCTTTCCTTTTTTCCCCAAGGCTATACAGATTAAGTTATTTAAGTCACTCCTGATGCTTCTTTTATACCTTAGACCCTTCAGGCTCAGGCTCATTGAAATGTAGTTAAAGGCAAGTGAGATACCTATTGTTAACTATGTGATGTCCAACTGCATATGAAAAGGGATATGTCAGCTCTTTGGGCAAGGATCTCCATTGTTGACCATGCTACTGAAACATACAGATGCGTTCACTCAGCTCCAATTTCTCATTAAACCAATTCAATACGATATGGCAACATACTAGCAAAATGTTTGACAGACTGCAATTTACAACAGAAGCACTGGATGGTCACACAGACACTAATAGGATAGACTTCCTGTCACAGAATATTGCAAAATCGTGCTGTTTTGAAAGGCTGATCATCTTGTAACACACATCTGCACACACAATTCTACACAAGAGGAAAGGTAAGATACAACACATATGTAACAAATCTGTGTCTGCTTCCATGACATAGGACAGTGCTGTATCCAATATGTATCCAATATCCTGGTTATTGGAATACATTACCATGTATTCCAATAACCAGGTATTTTTGTAGGTAACTTGCATGACTGTTCAGCAGCATTTTATAAAATGTTAACACATCGCGGGTTAATTAGAAGAGACTGATAATATGACCACTTTATTTTTCTTGACTTAATGGAACCTAATGAATCATAGTCTAATTCAGTATTGCCAGCCACTGACACGAATGGCAGTTTTCGCCACCTTCCTCAATTAGTGCTGTGGCGATTTACTCAACTCTCACATATCGGTGACGTGGGTAATGAGATATAGGAAGGATTTCAAGGACATTTCGAGCCCAATATGAGTGCTTGTTGACTCACAAGAGGGTTAGTAATGGCCACATCTATTTCTGCTTCTACAGTAAAAACATTCATATAGCATCCCTATGGAGCGAGCTAGCTGTGGAGTATAATTAAATATACTTATTGTCATCTACTTAGGTGCAGCAGATATGTCATCTCCACCATAAATATACTATGGCTCTCCAGTTGTCCTCACTGCCAGAAGCACTAAAATATATAGTGGCAAAAGAGCTGGGGAGACACATTTGGTCTATATCTGAAAGATGTTCTTTTATGACAGGATATGAGGAATTTTGATTGGAAACCTTCCTGGGAAATATTGTAGCAAACTTTTGGGGTAGATTGGTGCATCTTGAGGCTAAGGCTCAACACTGTGGAAAAGACCATGGTGGAAATGAATTGCGTTTTTTTTCCTCAGCATTTTTCACAGAAAGTCCCCTGAGTTTTCCTCTGTGGACTTTTTGTCCCTATTATACTTATACGGAATGCGCCACTACCCCTGTTCTGCACCTCGCTCACCACATTGTGCGAATGGGTGGAGCGGGTTGGAGAGTAGGCGGGTTGGTGATGACTTGTCCTGACATATTTATTATAATGGAAATCTACACCAGTTCCTAACTGGCGCAGATATCCATTCTGTTGGGGCCTTTATTAACACTGGCATACGAAACGGCAGTCTTAATAAATTTGTCCCATATACTTAAGAAAAACAATTTAGAGCTTTACAAAAAGGCTTTCTAAAAGATAAAATCTTAGTCCAAGAACATGTAAGAATGTAGACATCAATACTTCTGGTCACAAAGACATAGTGTTCATTGCGTTTCTGCTTACTGCATACTTTATACTTACTGACCTCTGCACAACGTGAATACTAATTCAGATGCCTGTATTATATGGACTACATTACATCTGCAAATCCTGTCCTGACCCTGGGTCTAATTACTCCAACTAGCTGCATCATGGGGATCTTACCTATTGATTTTATTACTGTCACTGCCTTTCTGATCACTGTAAATTGTAGTGAGTCTCAAGAGCCTGTATTTCCCCTGTAACTGGTACATCAGCCGTAGCCACAGGTAAAATCAGCAAGAAAAAAATGTAATGTTGAAATGCTCCAAAAGGCCTTTTAGGACCTTAGAGGCAGCAAAATATAAAAAAAGAATAAAGACAAAAAAATGACTGTAATGTGCATGTAAGCAGCATACAACAAACTCCTGCATTTTGTATGAATGTCAGCGAAACGCCAGGTTCGCTATAAGCACATGTATACAGTCCACTTTTGGATAGGTTGCTGCATTATTGAATGATTGCCCATTGTCGGTTTTACTACCTGGCCATAACCAAACTCATATCAAGTTTCTTCCCCTCTAAACAGACATAGACAGACTATACATACATAGAGAGACTAGGACAGGCCATGTACCCTAGGGTATGGCATTCATTTAGATGCATATTCTAGGCCTCATTTCTCAAAACTGTGTAACAGAAAATGTGGTCATGTTGCCCAAAGCAACCCATCAGAGGATCCAACACCTGAAACCCCCAAAGATTAGCTGATGAATGGGTCTGCAGCCTTTGGACATGTGCTGAGGCCTCTTCACAGCTTTCCAAGCACAGCGCCATACACTGTATCGTGGATGTGTTTGGTATTATAGCTCAGCTCTATTCATTTGAATGGGACTGAGCTGCAGCATGGCCATGTGACCAATGGATGTGATGTCACTGGCCTGAGAATACGCAATGGAGCTCACCCAAGTACCCAATGCTTCTTCCATTGATCAGTACCGCCAGATTTTACCAGTCAGATATTGATAATCCATCCTAAGGTTATCAATATCTAGATCCGGAAAATCCCTTTCGGTATTTTCACACAGAGATTTTTGCAGGTTCAAAAAATCTGCCTCAGGGATTGCAAATCAGTTTTTGACATGTTTTTTTTTTTTTTTTTTTTTACACAAAGTGGTTTTTATGACAGGTTTGGGCTTGCATCAAAACATTAGTGGTTTTTGGTGCACTTTTTCAAAAAATGTGTTGTGTTTTATTCAATCTATTGATTTTGAGGGTTTCTTTAAGGCGCAATCTGCCTGAAGATAGGTCATGTCGCTTTTTTTACTCTCTAGCTGAAAAATCAGCTAGAGGAAAAATATGTGCTACTGACTCCCATTGAAATGAATGGGAGGTGTTTTTTGAGGCGGATTTTGAGCCGGATTCTGTCTCAAAATCCTCCTGCAAAAAATTTCTGTAAAAAAATGACAGCTGCATTATATTTGTTTGCTGGGTTTTGTTGAACAGTTTTAATAAATGAGGACTGTGTATTGTGTACATGCTTTCCTCCAATTCTTTCCATAAGAACATCGGAAACAAATGAATATATTACTGAGACAGGAAAAAGTATGAAAATGCCATCATCAAAAGATCCCTTTACATTCTCGCTCAAAGTATTTCAGTGCTAGAGCCTATCTCGCCCACACACAGTTGTCTACCATGTAATGTTCTGGATGACTGGTTTTTCTTTGTCTCTGCAGAGAAAAATTTGATAAGATTCTGTATGAGTGTTCATTGTGGCCCTTATACAGACCAGCGATCACTTACTGAATAGTTTCTGGGATGTATTCTGCTCTGGATGGAATACAAGATGCTGCAAGGATAGCTGTGCTGAAACGCTTACAGTTATTGCCTGACCTTAACTGAAACAGATGCAAAATTCTACATATTAAAGGCGTTTCGAGGAGCTAATTTTGATGACTTACTCCATTGACCTGTATACAACTGAGCACACACAAACCATTGACCTGTGAAGCGGAAGTCACTTCTAACAGTTAATCTTTGGGGGTTCTGTGTGTCAAATCCTCTGTGATCAGCCCCACCTAAGGATATGTTATTAATATGCAAACCACTTTTAGGCTAAGGTCCTACATAGCGAAACGTGGCAAAAAAAACACCATAGAAAAATAACTGTTGAAATTACTGCAGAGTTTTTCTCTGCAGACTTTTTGCCCCTATTATACCGATACAGAAAACGCCAGGGCAGGTATAATTGACTTACTGCAATTTTCAAAAACGTGGGCATTTTAAAAACGCAGTTTTTTCGCTGCTGGGGTTTTGCAGAAGGTAGAACTATAAGAACTTACTATATATTTCCCATTCCTTTTGCAGCCATTCCTGGCTGTGGCTCAAAAAACCGCAGTAAAATCTGCATAAAAAAACTCTGCATTTCCGCAACATGGGGCCTCAGTCTTAATGTCTTAATATATGTTTATAATGATCCAAAAGATGAGTTTTTTATATAGAACTATAAAATACTCTGCAAAAATGTTGGTTTTCAACATAAAATTCTGATTACCTTCAGTCCCCACTAGAGGGAGACTAAGTGCTTGCAGCATACTGCTTTATTATTGAGATCCATGTATAAAGTAGTAGTAGGCAGTGAGTACCCAAGCTCCCTCTACTGGTGGCTCCAGGGATACTGTTACAATTTTAGTATTAAATTCTATATTTATGTGTTTGAAGTTGTTTTTAATGATAACTTTCTTTCAATGTGGAACCAATGACAAATTAAAAAGTAACTGTGTAATATAAGGCCGGATTTACGCCTTAAAGTGGTTTTCATGACATTTAATTTGCATTTTCTGCTATGCATTTCCCATTTCTCCAGAAGATGTTCCTACAGCTAAACATGTTGCAGAATGGGAGGGATGGGAATCATTGACTTTGGTATTTTATTATTTTTTTAGTTATTGTGCCTACTCCCTTGGACAGTGTATGAAGAGTAAACACAGTCACTTTCAAGTATCCAAGTACATGCTAAAGTGACATATGTTATGTACAATATATCACTACTAGATAGCAGTGTCATATGGTGTCACATATACTTGTACTACTACTTTACGACCAATACCAGACTTTTAACTGGTATTGTAGATTTTTAACATAAAAGGGAATTGCCTAGTAGCAAAACAAAATCAAAAAGGGTTCAAAGAGGGTTAAAAAGTATAAAGAAATGTAATAGAAGAGGTGGAGGATCTGTGAGAATTGCATTTTTATGTTTTTTACACACTCTGAGCCCCTTATCAAAAATGTTTCTCCACTGGAATGGGCAACCACTGTAACTTTATTAGATCAAAAGTTAGATTAAAGAGGACCTTTCACGTCCTCATGTTTATGCGGTTTTACATACCGCTAGAAAGCCAACAGCGTGCTGAATTCAGCGCGCTGTCGGCTTTCCTGTTATATGCCCTGGGGCTGGAGATGTCGGGGGACTAAATTTCACCGTTCATTGTCAGAAGGGCGTTCCTGACAGTCTAGCTGTGCTGTGAGGAACGCCATCCTTGACTGTGCTCGTCCATAGCGCTGTACTGTCGGAGGGGGTGTTCCTTACTGCCCGGCGATGACGCTAAGCTGTGAGAATCGCCCCCCCAGTACAAGTCTATGGACGAGCACAGTCAGGGAGGGCGTTCCTCACAGCGCAGCTAGACTGTCAGGAACGCCCTTCTGACAGTGAACGGTGAAATTTAGACCCCTGATATCGCCAGCTCCGGGGCATATAACGGGAAAGCCGACAGTGCGCTGAATTCAGTGCGCTGTCAGCTTTCTAACGGTATGTAAAACCGCATATACATGAGGACGTGAAAGGTCCTCTTTAAGGCTGAGGCCCCATGTGGTGGAAAAGCCGCTATTTATGTTGCAAATTTTGCTGTGTTTTTTTTGAGCCAAAGACAGGAGTGGATTGAGTAGAAGGGAGAAGTAAAGGTACTTTCTAGATATGTACCATTCCTTCTGTAGCCACTACTAGGTTTGGCTTAAAAAAAAAAATGCAGCAAAATCTGCAACAAAAAAAGCAGCATTTCCGCCACGTGGGGCCTTAGCCTAAAAGTCTGATATTGGTTTTAAAATATCACTATCAATATATGTCTAGTATTATAGCTTATTGAAGTAAACACCTGCAATACCAGACACAATCCATGTAAAACAGTGGAGCTATTTCTGAAAAAAAAAAAAAACCTAAAAGATAACAAGCAAACCTTTTTTTTTCTAATCCAGGACAACCCCTTTAAATCTGTCTTTGATGACTTTGTGTTACTTGTATAATAAATGACTGTGATTTACTATACTCTAACTACTAGTGTTATAGTATGGAAAAGATCAGTCGTTACAAACACGCGACAATGTGACACGCTTGCATCGTCATACACAGACATACGAGTGCAAAAGTTACAGGAAAAACCTGATGCCTTTAATTTTACATCCCAGTATGTGAATAAGAAGAAAAAGAAAAGAAATGTAGTTGGAGACCATTTGCATATAAATATTTTTTTCTTTATCCTCCCGCAGGGAGAAGAGAGAGAAAAAAAAATTACATTTACTCATGCAAAAAATGTAAAACCAGGGAAAGTACAAGCGTCTTATTGCAAAGATCCCATTTTGCCGTAAAAATATGTTTTATTGCACCTATTCATCGCTTAGAAAGTTGTGAACCACTTCAGAGTCATTTTGTTATTTCTGCTGTATATACCCTTGTGTTTAGGCATTTCCTACAATTACTTTAATAATTGTATCTTTTCCTTTAGCTTTTGTATCCTATCTATGGGTTTCTGTGATGTTGCCATCCTTTAAAGCTGAGGTAAAAAAGTTAAGACTTGGTTCTTGTGATGACTTTTTGTAATTTTTTTTGTTTCAGCGCTGGCTTGTGCTTTCGACGTATTTCAACGTTTCAGGTTAAGACTTGTTTCGATGACATTTTTTTGAGGGAACCCTATAGTTTCAATTCAGTCTGGGCGGATTTGTAGCGGATAAGACGCACAGAAAAGTATTACGTGATAAAAGAAGGCCCAACTTTTAAAAAATAAAAATCGGGGCTTTTCATAGATTAGAACACAGTTGGCCAAAATGCATTTAGAAGGCCGGTGCCTCAGGGATCAGAATTCGCTGTTTTCTCCAGCAAAACAAAGCTCTCTTCTCTCCCTTTCTGATACCACTGCTGTGGTGATATCAGTAAAGCCAGTGAAGGATAGCAGCAAACCATTTCCTTCAACAATTCGGACCATTTCTCATACCGTTGTCACTCTCATCACCACCTCTCTGTTGGAGTTTGAGCTATTTCGATGTTCATTAGGCCGCAGGTGGCTGAGGATGTGTAGGATTGTATAACCACAGTGATGGTTTAAAATAGTCCTAACCCGCTGGCTCCGCCCAGGGCTCCTATCATTGTGAGAAGAATGATTCGTCCGTGAATTCCTTCCCCCAAGCTTTGTAGTCCCACTAATAGGTTCCCCAAGGTCCTTGGTTTTATCATAGTTCAGAACCTTCCATTGCTGATTCACGGCTTGCCATCGCTTAAAGATCCGATAGACCGATGATCCTTCGTGGATAATCAAACCTGTAACATATGGAGAAACATACATCAGTATAACTATAGAAATGACTGGAGAGAAAACATGGAGATACATGGAGATCATGTTCATATTAGAAATTTATATTATGTGCTGCAAGAACTTTACATTCTCATGTAGCTTTTGGGAGGCCTGAAGGGGAGTCTCTCTTTTCCTGGAGTGCTCCTTTAAGGAGGACCTTTCACCACCTCCACCAACTCCAATTCTTAGTATCTGTTAATAGTCGCTGCTCATCTGATTCTGGCACAGTTGGAATTGTTTCTCTAGTCCCCACAGTTCCTGAGCAATAAGTGCAGTTAGTTTTGGTGCCTGATTTGCTATTTAGGCTCTGTACTATTAGTAGGGTGGTGTCAGGCAAGAGCAGACAAGTGGTGCGATTCTGAGCTCTGACACTGGCTGCCTCTGATTGGAGCTCTGAATCACGCCCCACCTGACACTGCCCTTCTGACATTATAGAGCTTAAATAGCTTAAATAGCGGAAGTGGTGAAAGGTTCTCTTTAAAGAGAAACAAACCTTACAGATAGATAAATTAGGGTCACCTAAATCAAACCGTGCTTTATCCTTGCGTATCGGTACCTCTGTTGCTGAAATAGCTCTGTTTTTGTCAATATGTAAATGAGCTCTTTAGAGCAACGTCACTGCCCTCATTGATTCAACAAGTTCATTTGCATATTGACAAAAACAGCGCTATCTCAGCAACAGAGGCACCGATTCATAAGGAGGAAAACAGCTTGGTTGAGGTGACTCTAACCCAATGGTGGAGAACCTATGACACGTGTGCCAGAGGGGGCACTCAGAGCCCTCTCTTTTGGCCGTCACCCTATCCAGACTTCCCGATTGCTCACTAATGGGGAATCCGGGACAGGATTCTCATTTAGCGAGCGACTGGCTTCCGAATGTGCTGTGGTAGAAGAAGGAGGTCACCTGGCTGCTCTTCGTGGGAGGTAAGGTTAGTAGCACATTATGCTATGTGGGGGTCCACTATGGAGTATATTCTGTGTGGGGGCCCACTGTGGAGAATATACTACTGTGTGGGGGCCAACTGTGGAGCATATACTACTGTGTGGGGGCCCACTGTGGACCATATAATACTGTGTGTTTTTCTTTTAAGACATAAGATGTTAATGTATGAGTTGTTTTTTTCCAAAATAAAACCTCAGTATCAGGCTGGGTTCACACCAGCGTTGGCACTCCGTACGGGGATTCCGTTCCCCTCTCCACATGAAAAATGTGGAGAGAAAAGTGCTACAAGCTGCACTTTTCTCTCCGCATTTTTCGCCCTTTTCGGGCAGAAACGGAGCGGGAACCACTATATAGACTATAATGGGGTCTGCGGACCCCCTGAACAGAAACCAGAATGCAGATGTGAACCTAGCCTCTAGGTTAAATTGCCAAGTTGGCGCTTTGTAAGAAGTTAGTGGGTCTTGGTTTTCAGTTTGGGCACTCGGTCTCCTAAAGATTCGCCATCACTGCCCTAACCTATGTGTGGTTGATAGGCTAAGATCTGGTGACCGACTCCCTTTAATATTATGATCTGATAGGGGCTGCTATTCTATTTTTTATGTATGCTGCTTTCAAAAAGTCAGACTCACCAGTTTTAGGATTTTTCCATAGCACAGCGGTTTAGGATTTTTTTTTATAGCTAACAATGGAATCTGATCAGTAGAGACATCAGGATCCCACTGGCCCCCAGAGGTAACAGAATGGCTAAAGTTTTCCAAATGCTGCTATCAACCCCAGAACTGAAATAAATTGTCTTTTATTTCAGTGGGACACATTTTTTGCTGGTGCATTACATACTGTATACCATTACTGGCATCTTCTCTAGCTGAACTGCCAATTTTAGTACTTCTGAAAATGGCAAATGTCTCTGCATCTCTACATATGTCAGCATAACATTGCTCTAAAACACAGCAGAGAATGTATGCCACCCCGGGGCAATTATTATGTGATGGATGCTTCATTTCCAATTTACTGTGTTTCAACAACAGTAATATGGCTGAAATATTCGTCACTTAGGATAGAGTTGGGGAAGTTCTTCCACTTTGGTCTATAATGAACACTATTGGACAACTTAACACATTATAGAGTAGGACCTCAAACACGTGCCTTCACTCTATGCAAGGGCTACATAATGTCATGTTTCCTCCAGCTTGCAGTGAGGAGGTGGTCACACATATAACGTTATTTTCCACTTCATTCTATACTATGCTGGCCCTGTTATTGGTAAGGGGCACTCAAACATCTATAGCAGACTGTCCTGTACTGGTATGTCATAAATGTGTGGTCAGAAATTCCATTAAAGAGGCCGTCCATGTAATCAAAAAAACTCATAGGCTGCTATACCATAGTAAAAGTAATAATACTTACCTTACCAATTCCCCATTGTACATGTATTCACACTTACTAATCCCCTGCTGGTCTCCAGCGATGATGTCCTGACGTGCTACCACTACAGCCAATCACTAGCTGTAGTGTTGACCTGTCAACATCACAAAGATCACCGCTGTGGCCAGTGACCATAGAGGTCACATGTCCGTGTATGAATGTCATCTTTGGAAGCCAAGCTACAACAAGCATTGGGACAGGAGCAGCAGGGGATTGGCATTTATTCTCAATGTTTGTAATTTACATGGCTTGACAACCCCTTTGAAGGGTTATTCCCATCGTACGTGACGGCATAGTGCAAACCTCCTCGACCCCTATAGATTCTGAGAATGAGGGGGCCATAGCATTGCTAATGTAGTGCTGCATCCACTTCTTTTATTTGGAAACAAACTTGTATTTACCATCATTCTTAGACTTCCTCCACAACAGTCCATCCATCCTACAACTTCTATGGGTGCCGCTTGGCCACTCTTTTTTACCATATACATACTATACTTCATATTTTTTTTGGAAACAAGAGGAACTGAGGCAGCCAAGTGTATAAAACCTAAAACAGCTTCCCTTAACTTTTCTACAAGTGGCACAGAAGATGAATAAACACTGGACTGTAATTCAGTATCATGGACGAGTGCCATGTACTTTTTGTTGCTTTCATTTTATCTGAATTTCTGAACTGTTACTGTCTGTAATGATTTGTATGTAACCCCCTCGTTCCCATAAAATAAGTCATCAATTGTGATGCGTTTAGCTTCTTCTGCCTTATCTGCTTGATGGCACAGTTTAGTACATTACATTATATATGATAGCAGTTTTGTAGCTTATGATAAATTCTGTTTACATTAAAAATAAAATAGTTATTACATCTGAAATGTGGCAAAATTTAGATTCATGAATGTATTCCCCAGTATTCCACTAAATATACTTCAGTCCATCATAAACCACAACCAGGCGACGCTTTCTGCCCAATGGCTATATAAACACCTCAGCTATTATATTTACATATATATAATGTTTGTGTGTGTGTATATATATATATATATATATATATATATATATACACATACATACACACACACAGAGTTAATTGAAGATCCTGGGCCCCAATGCAGAATCTATAATGAGTCTGTAATGGGGCCCCTCTTTACCCTGTGCCATTTAGAATAGTGGTATATTTTATGTGTTATAGGGTCCCTTCACATTCTGGGGCCCAGTAGCAACTGCTGCACCCCATATAGCTACAGCCCATATATATATATATATATACATATATATATGTGTATGCATTTCCTTGAGCACAACCATTGGCTGCATTCAGGGGACAGAAATATAGTGTTAAGAAAGAAAGGATGCTATTATTAAACACCTTTCATAGCTGCCCTTTTAGAATCTGTGCCAACATATTGTAGATAAAACAAGCATTGTGCTACAAACAGGCCAACTGGTTTTTGCAACCTTGGCCTTTATTCAAACTTGCATATTTTGGTCAGTATTTTACATTGGCATTTGTGAGAGTGAATTCAGGTAGCTGTGTGCAGTCCTGGTAACCCAGTCTGTGTGACAGTCACATTTCCTGGAAAAACAGCAGCCTGTCTGAACAGAACTCATTACATCACAGTGATCTATAATGGATTATGTTACCTGGAGAGCACCAGGCTGTCTGAATTGGCCCTAAGTCAAAACCAGAAGTTTTGTACTGGGTTTTGGAACCACTCCTGACTTTAGCTTAAATACTGAGCAAAATACACAAGTGTGAAAGAGGTCTTAGGCCAGTTTCACAGATGTGTATTATAACCACATTTTCGTGCCCATGCTATGTTCGGGTGTCCCAGCCCAACCATAAGTCTACTGACCCCAACAGATAACATGATAGAAATTTATGATGTTGTGAGTTTGTGTTGGGCTCGGACACTGTATTATGGGTACCAAAATGTGCCTATAATATGATTCTGTAAAAATGGCCATGTTCACATTTTGGCTATATGTTGTGCAACCATCTGCTTTACTTGCCCCAAAGTAAATAGAAGATTGCCCCTACTGGCATACATCCCAATGGTACCCTTTTTCATAGTATTAAAAAGCATAGTCAATTATGTTTTAATGCAAAGGGATCAACCCAAAATGTTGGCATACTATGCCATTTATGTGTTGGATTATTCTATATAGAAGTCTATAAGTGATATACACAACTATATGGTATACAGATGTGCACAAATTCTTAAACTAGTAAAGCACTGCTAGGTATGTTATATGTTAGTATTATTACAGTTATTAGTAATAAACCTTTGCCCGTCTGCTTTCAGCTGGCAAGTATACAGTATTACCTGCAAAGGGAATATTCAGACTTGTACAAGCTACTATATTCTCAGAAATGGTCTACAGTTCCATGTAGTAATTTGTGTTTCTTTCTCTTTGTCTCTCAGGCATATTCTGTAATATAGCGTTGACTTTCATTCAGATAAAGGGGAAATAGAAGTAGATATGAGCAATGCAGGATTTTGTCTGAAAAGCTGTTTATATCCCTGGTTGATTCATTGTGCCTTTAACTTTCACATTGAGGTTCCTGTAAATTTTGCATAAACCCTGCGTGGTAACATCCACTCTCTAAATTCAGCACCTTCTCCTTCAGTTTTACTGGAAATGGAATAACAACTAATATGTCGCTTGTCTAATTAAAGTTTTATGTCGTTGTCTGCTAACCAGAAAATGACTTCACTGTCATAAATCATCACTTTATTTGGGGAGTCGGGAGCACAACAAGTTCACTGCTCAAAAACAGACAATTTGATAAAGAATAATGCAACATATCCTGACCACATGCACAAGCTTATAAGTCCAAAAGATGGCTAATGTATACCGTCCTCTACTGTACATCCCCCACCATTAAATAGTCATATCTTATCCTATAAAACTTATACAACACCAAAGTCACATGACATACCGATGCTTCAACTACAGCCCACCATTTCCATTCTTCTCCATGTCCACCAGCACAGCACCTGAAATGCAACGTAGCAGAACCCTGTGCAATTTTGGTTGGTTTTAGAAAAAAATGCTTGGTGCCTGCTGTTGAGATGGTGATGATTATTGTAACTGTGTGTTTTGCCTCCTATTAGAGGTCATATGACTATTATTATAGAGGGTCTAATGGCTGTTAATGTGGGGATGTTGCTTTTACTGGGGTTAATACAGTTCCTGATCTCACTGGGTACACTATAGCTGTCATAGTGGTCCTATGGCTGATATCGTGGTGATATCTGCACCGACGGACATGCGCAATCGGCTGTTCCATCAGCCATTTTATGGTGGTCTCCTGTAAGAAGAGGAGGAGAATGGCCAACGGAGCAGAAGAAAGGTGGTAGTGGATTGGATGGCGGCGCAGACCTTCAAGATAAAGGTAAGAAATGAATCGCCTTTATAAAGGCTATTCCTATGTGCTCTTAGTTTAAAACGTGTTTTTTTATGATAGAATCCCTTTAAAGAGTAACTAAACTTTCAAACAACTTCTGATTTTCTGGACGCATTTATGTAATTTGTATGGGCTTGTGTGTGTAGTGCAGGACAAAAGAGCTGCATATCAATAACTGAATCCCGACTATATTTTCAACTTATGATAGCTCTGGAATATGTTTCTATGTTTTAAAATGCTCGAGATATGTTTGAAATGACCCTCCCCCATTTTCTCTTCATTATGCATAAACCCGTACACAGTACACGGTGCAAAGAAGGGAACAGTTCTGAAGAGAGAGTAAAGAATTACAGGATTTCACAGAAAGGAGCCAAAATCTGTTATTAAAACATATTACAAAATGTATAAATGACACAAATGCTGCCAGAAATTTAAAACTTGTTCAAAAGTTTAGTTTCGCTTTTATTTTCAAAAATGTTTAACTTTTTAATTGTCTACGAATTTAGATATGGTTATGTTTGTGGGAAAACCCCTTTAAGCTGAATCAATGTCTGCTGAAGCTGACAATTTTGGCAGCAGTGGCCGACCATATAATATGTACAGGAGCCTCCCCTGGCACCAGAAGCCATGGTAGATAAGAATCTGTTAGCTGGATTTCAACCTCCCGATCCTTTTGTTCTTGGGGAGAACAACTATCTAATGTATATGGCCAGCCTTAGGTTAGATTCACACGACCAAGTTTTGCCCATGATACTTGGTTCATGTGTTTGCAGGATTTACCGGCCTAAACATGCCAGGAGCTGGACTCCTAGCAGCATAGATAACTATGATGCTAAGAGTCCTACTTCCAGGCATGAAGGTCAGGAGTTTCATGGGGGAGCTCGGTTGTGTGAATCTAGCCTTAGACTATGCACTCCACTCAAACTCAAAGTGAAATTGTAAAAATGGCTACATACAGTTTCCTTTGGAAATTACAGCCATGGATACATTTTTATGGAATGGAAAGGAAGAAATATTCTATTACACTATAGAACCTGGAATGAATATGCTAAAATAGTGTAGTATAAAGGTATAGCAGTATGATATAGTGTAAAAATATTACAGCTGTAGATTCTTCTATTAGCAGATATGTTGTCTTTAGGAATAGGTGGAGAATTTCTGTAATCCAGACTTGTGTGATATAAATCATGTATGGTTGTCCTGATTCTGTGGAAGTGCGTTTGCAGGGGGCCATCTTTCATGCAGTTTGGATTAAATAGGAAATGTCAGACTATAAATATATCTTCTATTTATAAGCACTGTATATTTAATAACACAATCCAAACAGCCCAGTAATAAGCGACAGCATGATAAACTACATAGGGGCGATTGTATAATGTCTCCTTTGTAGGTCACCAAGGCCGGACAAATGTCAGGAGCTGAGGGGCAAAGACAAGTTTGCTAAATAATGGTAGCATCTAACTTATGGACATCATTTCTATTGCCATTGATGGATGGCCACTAGCTCCTTAAAGGCTATGCACACATTCAGGGACTTTTTCAAATTATTGCTTTGCATCCGTTATGGGTTAAAACACATCTTTCCAATATTTTTTTTTATTAAGAATTCTTAACCATTTTTACCTTGCAGCTTGCAATTTTTTTCATACACTACAGACTGCATGCCCTGGTTAGAGAGAAATCTGTCAGAGAAGTCTGATGGCTTGTTCGCTAGCCCTTATCTCTGTTCTCCTAAGGCATCATAAAAACTTATTTAGGCTAAGGCCCCATGTGGCGTCCCTCAGCAAAAAAGCCGCGGTGGCAACGCATCATGGTTCTTCCAACAGCGTTTTGCAAAGAAAGTTCGCAGAGGTTTCCTACGCAGACTTTCTGCTTCAATTATATCTATAGGGAAACCGCCGGCGTCTCCATATATATAATTGACATATTGCGATTTCCAAAACCACGACGGTTTTTGAAATTGCCACGTGTCCACACCACGTATTTTACCACTAAATGGTAAAGCCACTTTACTGTGACTGTAAAATGCCGTGGTTTTTTCCATTGCGTTTCCGCCACATGAGGTCCCGGCCTTATGGTCCCTTCACATGGGCAATAATCGTCCAACAACAAGTAGTGTTGGATGGTTATTAGCTAAAATGCCTTTGAACAGGTCAATGATCTACTGAATGATAATAAGTCACAATGACAGAATGTTGGTTAGCCCATTCATTTACACTATCAGCGACAGCACATTCGAGTTACACGATCGTTGCATAAAAGATGCGACAAACAAGTATTTGCTCAGTAGTTGACTTACCTTTACCCTGTGGGGCAATGAGTGGGAGCAAGTGTCCTTATGAAAGCTTATGATAATTGGTTCGATAATAAGACCATATAATGGGGTCTTCAGGCTGAATTACCAACCTAAGAATTGTACTTACATGAGTGTTTATGACTCCTTAGCAGAACAGAGAAATGGGTAGAGAAGGAGGCATCAGATAGTTTGTTGTGATAGATTTCTCTGTCCAGGACATCTGCTGTTGGATGATCTGCTATTCTCCACGTAGCTATACACTTTAAATAGCTGTTGGCCAAATTCTCCTTTAATTGAGAGCTATCTTGCCTGACTCCTCCATACACATGCATGCTCAACTTGGCCAAATGGTGCATGTGTCCTGAACTAGCAGAGGGGACTACAACAGCAGCTTATCTCTCCAAGAACAAAACAACTGGACAATGGAAATCCAACTGGCCAATCCCTATCTCCCCAGGTACCTGCTGATGGGGGAGAGTGAGGAGGGCCCCATATACATTAGGTGATCAGTCAAATCCAAAGTCACTTCTATAAGCCAGAATGGAGAACTGTCACAAAGAGCATCTTCAACTCCATGGATTGTATAAGACTATGTATAAAATAAAAAATCATGTGATCTTAATAAGGTCTCTTACTAACCCATAATAAGGTCTGTAAGAAGCAGCTCCTCTCTTGGGGAAGGAGCAAGGCATAGAGTCTGTTTGCAGAATCTAAGTGTATACCTAACCTGCTGCAACATCCCACACTTGTGTTCACTACTCCCTATTTAACTTACTTATATAGTGCCAACCATTCCACAGAGTAACACATTTTTTCTACACTGGGCAAAGTAAACTTCACTTCAATGCTATGTACTCATAAGCTCCAAAAGTAGTAAAGCTTGGGATACAATAATAAGGCTGGTCTAACAATACAGCGATAAAAATACAGTCTGGGTATTGTCAGCTTTACTACTTTACTTGGTGAGAGGCTACTCGGCTCTGAAATTGATATAATGAGGGATCAGCAATATACTGAAAGGCATATACGACTGAAAAAGAGTAAAAAGGAAAAAGAGTCTATCTATCTATCTATCTATCTATCTATGGGTCTATCTATCTATCTATGGGTCTATCTATCTATCTATCTATGGGTCTATCTATCTATTTATGGGTCTGTCTATCTATCTACGTATCTATCTATGTTTCTATCATTTATCTATGGGTCTATCTATCTATGTGTCTATCTATCAATCTATCTGACTATCTATGGATCTGTCTATCTTTCTATCTATCTATCTATCTATCTATCTATCTATCTATCTATCTATCTATCCATCTATCTATCTATCTATCTATCTATTTATCTATGTGTCTATCTATCTATCTATGGGTCTGTCTATCTATCTATCTATGGGTCTATCTATCTATCATCTATCTATGGGTCTGTCTATCTATCTATCTATGGGTCTGTCTATCTATCTATCTATCATCTATCTATGGGTCTGTCTGTCTATCTATCTATCTATCTATCTACTGTCTGTCTCTATCTAGCTGTGTATCTATTCATCTATTACAAAGCCTCACAATAAAAGATGGTATCATTTCCAATACACATACATATCATGGCAAATAAATTTTCAGTTAAAAGCAAGAATTTATGTTTTTCTATTGGATTTTCAATAGAACTGTATGCGGGAAGATCAAAAATATTCATGCTCATTTTATTTCCTCAGAAGAAATTCATGTGACTAATATAATGTAAATCAATGACCTCAAACAAGCGGTTCATGGTCTATTTCCTGCTCTCGCTTTTTTAATTATTGCCTTAGCAGTGTATCTCCAGACAATGCAGCAATTTCTTATATCGCTGCTGGAGAAAAACACTTTCATGAGGAGATTCCTCAGAAGAAGTATGCCGTAACTTAGAGGATCCTTCATTTTCTATCAGACCTTATTACTAGCCCTAAAGTGTAACCAATAGTGAATGCACGATATTGTGGCTGACTAAGGCCCGTTTCACATCTGCGTTCGGGTTTCCGTTCGGGGGAGTTCGCTTGGGGACCCCCCGAACGGAAACCTATACGCATAAAAAAGCGGTTTACCTGGGAAACCCGCGGACCCCATAGACTATAATGGGGTACATGTGGTTTCCGCTCGGTTTCCGCTCGAAACATGCGGAGAGGAAAGTTTCCCAGGTAAACCGCTTTTTTATGCGTATAGGCTTCCGTTTGGGGGGTCCACTTGGGGAAACCCGACCACAGATGTGAATCGGGCCTAACAAGTGTACGGTGTATTTACATGTGCTAGTTTTATTACTTTTTGCCACATTTATTTGCAAACTGCAACAAAAAAATGTAACAAAACCGCACATGTACTGACACTAACACCCTAATGTTGGTAAAAAGTGGATTATTTGAGAAGTGAGTTCATACTGAGTGTCCTTTGCAACTTTGGACCCCAGGCCAACTATGTCTGGACTCAGTACCTTCCTCCTCCTCCTCTCTTGCGGGATGAGCGAGGCTTAGAGTCTGTTTGCAGAATGTAAGTGTCTGTCTGACCTGCTGCAACATCCCACACTGGTGTGCCTATTTAAATTACTTACATAGCGCCAACATATTACACAGGCTTTACAGATATTGGTATCACTCAATGTCCCAAGTAGGGCTTACAATTTAAATTCTCTAATGGAAGTAACCAGAGAAAACCCACATGGGGGACAGAGAGGAAGAACATACAAGGCAACGGGAGGAGGACTCCAGTGCTGCAATGCAAAGTACATGCTGTGACTGTCAAAGATTGCTATTACTGAAAAAAAAAAAAAAATTACCGCCATTGGTCTTCTAGTGTTAACACCACATGGGCCATTATTTTACTATAGTGGTAGCACCCTACTTCCAGGCCAGTGGCGTAACTAGGAATGGCTGGGCCCCAAGGCGAACATTTGACATGGGGCCCCCCCCCAAGCTGCCGCCCCCAACCCCCCAAAGCCGCCGCCCCCAACCCCCCCAAGCCGCCGCCCCCAACCCCCCCCAAACCGCCGCCCCCCAACCCCCCACACACACAAACCGCATTCCTGCGCACACTATTATGCCCCATAGTGGCCCCTGCACACTGTATTATATCCCATAGTGGCCCCTGCACACAGTAGTTTGCCCCATAGTGGCCCCAGCACACAGTAGTTTTCCCCATAGTGGCCCCGACACACAGTAGTTTGCCACATAGTGGCTCCTGCACACAGTAGTTTGCCCCATAGTGGCCCCTGCACAGAGTAGTTTGCCCCATAGTAGCCCCTGCACACAGTAGTTTGCCCCATAGTAGCCCCTGCACACAGTAGTTTGCCCCATAGTGGCCCCTGCACACAGTATTTTGCCCCATAGTGGCCCCTCCACACAGTATTATGCCCCATAGTGGACCACCCATGAACGATTATTATACTCTGGGGTCTTTTCAGACCCCAGAGTATAATGATCAGAGACCCAGGGGAGGGAGAGAAACATAGAAAACACTGCAACTTACCTCTTCCTCGCTCCGGTGTACTCCCGTGCGCTACTTCGGCCATCTTTAATGTCGGACCGGATCTCGCGCGATCCAGGCCGGCGTCGCGACGCATAATGACGTCTGGGACGTCACCAAACAGGCCCGAAGCCTGCGGAGCGGTGGATAGGTGAGTTACAGTGTTTTTTATGTTCGCTCACCTCCCCTGGGCCCCGATCGTTATACTCCGGGGTCTCAAAAGACCCCGGAGTATAACGATAGCAGTGATTGTGGGGTTCACGGTAGCGAATGCCACAGGGCTCCGGGCCCCGTAATGTTCCGGGCCCTGTGGCAGTCGCTACCACTGCTACCCCCGGTAGTTACGCCCCTGTTCCAGGCTGTAGTATAGGTTGTAAAACTTATATTTTCCTAAAATGTTCATTTTTGAGATGAAGATATCTGAGCTATGGATGTAGACTTACTTGGCTCCGTATATGAACCCTTACATGTAAGTAGTACTATCTAAAACCTGGAGTCCCCAACCTGTGGCTCTCCTGCTGTTGCAGAACTACTGTACAGCTCATAGCATACCCTGACAGCCCCCAGTTGTCACTGAATGCTTGGTGTAGTAGTTTTGCAACAGCTAGAGATAAACGTGCAGACATCTTTCACTATCATTACTTGTGTTAGATTGAGACCTTCCCCATGTATTTTCAGAATTACAAAGTAATTCCATTCTCTACAAAGGGACCTGCGCTGCAGTACTGCCACATGGTCACTATATAACATACAGTGCCATCTGGTGCCAGCTCTGTGTGAACCGAGAGCAAGGCAGGTGGTTTGGACTCCGCAACCAGAAATGAACGCACACGCGGTAGTTCAAGAAAAAAATATATATTTACTATAAGTTAATAAAGGCTAGTTAAAGGTAAAATGACAGGGCTAAAGACAAGCAAAATATACAATATAGCATGAACAATTTCAAGGCAAATTCTGCAATGGTTTCTACTTTTACTCTGTCCACTTCTGCAGTATGGACACTGAATGAACAATATACTCAAAACTATCCCTAACTGACCCTGACTTCACATTTGGGTGCACCCCCTTTTCCCCAGTGGTCCAGGTGGACCGCTTACAGTCCGTAGAAGCGCGCGGTGGGGCCCAAAGTCGGTCCTTTATTTTATAGTGAAGCGTCCTCTCCTCACGGTTATCAGGATCTTGGGAGAAATGAAGTCCTCTTTAACAGACAGGGAAACCAACTGAATGCAATGTAATCCAACAGCAGATTCCACTCAGCACACTGACAGTCCTGCCGAATCCATACACTGAGCTGGGATGTAAACCGGGATTTAGCAGGTGCTGTCCAGTACATCAACAGCACTGCGAGTCTCTATCTGTGGTATCCAAATACACAGTCACAATGTCAGTCTCATTGATCAGCCACTGAGCACAGTTCCTTTCACGTGGACTCACTAGTCCTGTTGTCTCTTTACACTCTGTTTGTCTCTGGACCAAGATACAGCTTAGCTGTACAGAAAAATCTCCACACCAGTTCAATACAACACTTGCCAAGATGGCTGCTGCTCTCTGTCTCGTCACTTCCTGCTTCTCTGCTCACACTCTGTCTGCAGAACAGGCAGGCTGACATAAAAGGGGGAGAGGGGGGGATCTCACTCCAGCATCATGTCACAATTACAATGGCTGCTGTCTTAAAGGAACAGAATCACAGAAATACATTCAACATTAACAGTTTATACAGACAAATAAAGTTTAGGACAACATTGGCTGTCTCTTACATATTCCCCCCCACTTTAAGATTGGCAGTCCCTGCCTATGACTGTATATCCAGAGGGTTGTACTTTTATGCACAGAGTGGTAGTATACCGATGTATGGCAGGACAAACAAACTCATCCTGCGCATACCGAACAGGGGGAATACCAGCATTTGGCCTAGTGGTCCGTCTGAGGACCGGTGGTATATTATGGGGTGCTGCAGCTATGGGATGAGAAGGACCAGCGGATTCCGCACCAGAGGGGGCACAGGCCGCAGATACAGTAGTCACAGGTGGAACATCCCCAGGAGCAGGGATCGGCCAACAATCATCCTCCTCGTCGGAGGCCCATTCCGCACCTCCATTCTCTGACTGTGGGAGCTCATTCACATTGGCAGGCCCATCGTGATTTGTCCCTTCAGAATGACACAGGCGCAACATATTTCGGTGAAGTACTCTAACACAATCAGCCCCCCCTTTTTTTTTCTTTCGTCCCACCGCCCTATTCCACTTCCTTCCACCCACACACCGCAACCACAAACCCCCCCACCTTCTTCCTCTTCTCCCCTGGCCTTTTGGAAACACACACCACCCCGGCGCCCCGGGGCCAAATGGGTTCTTTGCCTCTGGTGTTATCATGTTGGGGGGGTTGTTCCGGGCGGCGCGGCCCACCCAACCATGGATCGTTCCTCTCTCCCCCCGGCCCCCCCCCCCCCCAGGGGGGGGCCCCCCGGGGGGACCCATCCACATCATTCAACTGTAATTCTCCTATACTTCGCCCAGACCGCCCAAAGAGAAGTGTATAAGGAGAGTACCCCGTTGTAGAATGGACCTGATTGTTATAGGCCCACACCATTTCAGACAAGAACTGAGGCCACTGTAACTTCTTGTCTTCCTCCAGAGTCCGCAGCATCTGTAGCAGAGTTCTGTTGAATCTTTCACAGGCCCCATTTCCCTGAGGGTGGTATGGAGTCGTGTGCGACTTCTTTATCCCGTAGATACGTTGAACTTCTTTCATTACGTGTCCCTCAAAGCAGGCGCCCTGGTCGGAGTGGATGCGTTGGGGGCACCCATATACTCGAATGAAATCTTGGCACAGAGCACGAGCTGCTGACTCAGCTGTCTGGTCCTTGGTGGCGGTTACCACCGCAAATTTGGTGAAGTGATCCACCATTACGAGGCAATACTGGTGTCCGCTATTGGATGGGCCCACCATTAGATAGTCTATCATGACGATTTCTAAAGGTTCCTGGGTCACAATGGTTTGCAGGGGAGCTCTCTGTTCTATTGCCTTATGGATCTCACAAGTTCGACAGCTGCGGCATACTTCTTCGACCATTTGACGAAGACCAGGGCAGTAAATCAGTCGCTGTAACCAACGAAAGGTCTTCTCATGACCAAAATGTCCATTCTTATTATGAGCCTCAACTGCCAAGGAGCGAGCCAGTTCACTAGTCACCACAATTTGGTATCGAATGTCGATCTCAGAAGGTAAATAGATCTTTCGGCATAGCACTCCATTTTTCATCTCCAACTTTTCCCACTGACTCAAAACAGATAATATCTCACGTGTCAGTCGTTCTCTTTCCTCTCACAGGGCTTCTGGCCTTTCTCAACACACTTGATCATCTGCGCCAGCCCCTCATGGGTCTGTTGTATCTGTGCCCATTCCTGTCGTGAGGGACCAAAGAAAGGAGCCATTTCAGTCCCCTCCATCTCAAACTGATTAGTGGCGGTCAAGGCCTGTGAAAATCTGCTGAAATCGGGCACCTCCACATGCTCCAACTCATGATCCACGTCTTCTGTGGGGGTCTGGGCAGTTACCCTAGAAAGTCCGTCAGCATTCTGGTTCTCTGTCTTGGACCGATACTTAATGCGGTAATTGAATGTAGACATTCGGGCTATCCACCTCTGCTCTAACGCCCCGAGCTTGGCATTTTCCAGGTGAGCTAGTGGGTTGTTGTCAGTCAGTACTAAAACTTCAGCACCGGTCAAATATTCAGAGAATTTCTCGGTCATGGCCCATACCAGTGCCAACAGCTCCAATTTAAATGAACTATAATTCTCGGGGTTTCTTTCAGAATCTCTCAAAGACCGGCTGCCGTACGCTATGACCCTCTCCTGGCCATCCTGAAGCTGGGAAAGCACTGCTCCAAGACCATACAGGCTTGCATCTGTATATAGCTGGAACGGCAAGTGGTAATCAGCATATGCCAAGATTGGGGCTGTTGTCAGTGCATCCTTCAATGCCTGGAAGGCTTGTTCCTGTTCAGGTCCCCACTTCACGGACCGGTTCTTTGGACCACCGGATGTGCCCCCCAGGGGAGGAAAAAATGGGGCGCCCCCCCCGGGGAGAGCCTCAATAAACCGTCGATAGTAACCGGCTACTCCAAGGAACGCCTCACTTCTCGCAGGGTAGTCGGTATCGGCCAATCTTGAACAGCCGCTATCTTGTCTCTTGATGGTCTCACCCTCTTCTCCTGATACGCGGTGACCCAAGTAATCAATTTCAGATTGGAACAACCGACATTTACTGGGTTTCAATTTGAGCCCATGTTCCCGCAATCTTCGAAATACTTGCCCCAA
The DNA here is from genome assembly GCA_947044405.1 of Leptodactylus fallax. Lineage (NCBI taxonomy): Eukaryota > Metazoa > Chordata > Amphibia > Anura > Leptodactylidae > Leptodactylus > Leptodactylus fallax. Next base: position 3,687 of record CAMRHE010001810.1, on the reverse strand, counting down.
CTGGTGGAGATGGTCTTCAAAGGTCGCAGAATACACTATAATGTCATCCAAGTAGATGAGAGTGAACTCAAAGTTGAAGTCACCGAGACATTTCTCCATCAACCGCTGAAACGTTCCGGTGCATTTGTCAACCCGAAGGGCATCCGGTTAAATTCGTATAGTCCCATGGGCAAGATGAATGCCGTCTTCTCCTTGTCTTTTGTGGCCATCGGCACCTGCCAATACCCACTAGCCAGATCTAGTGAGGAGAAGTACCGGGCTCTCCCTAGCGCTGAGAGGGACTCCTCAATCCGTGGCAAGGGGTAGGAATCTCGTACGGTGCAAGCGTTTAACTTCCGATAGTCTACGCAAAATCGGATGGACCCATCTTTTTTTCTTACTAACACCACAGGAGCCGCCCAGGGACTCTGGCTTTCTTGGATGATCCCACCCTGTAGCATCTTAGCTAACAGTTCTTTCACTTCCTGATACAACTGTGGAGGAATTTGTCGGTAGCGCTCTCTAATTGGAGGGGTGTCTCCTGTGGGAATCTCATGGTAGATCCCTGTGGTACATCCAAAATCTTCAGCATACCGTGCAAAGGTGGCTTGGTTCTCCCACAACAGCTCATCTACCTTCTGCACCCATTCCAGAGAACATGAACTTACATCCATCTTCATCTGTTCTCGAATTGCACAGCCATTCCATTCAGAGGTGGGTTCCTCATCTTCTCCCATGGACACAGTTACGGTCCACTCATCCCTTTCAGTCGGCTTCAGCTGCATTGGAGTTACTTTCCTTACTTCCTCCGGAGTCACATAGATGTTAGCCAGCAGCCTCCCTGGGGTCAGGTCCACACTCTGGTCCTGAGTGTTTACACATCGAAGTGGTACTCTTCCATTGCGAACTATTGCCAAGGAACGGGCCACTAGCGGATCAACACCTCCTTCGGCTGCCTGCAGTGGTTCTACCAACACAGCTATGCCCTCTAGTTTCCGACAGGTGCCTACGGGCATGGACACTATTGTCTCCCGACTGGGTGGCAGTGTAACTTTTGTATGCAAAGGAACTGAAATTCGAGCCAGAGGACGCTGTGCATCTGAACTTTTCTGTAAGCCACATGTCCGGATCAGCCGCTGGAAAGCTGTTTGAGTAGGCCGATGGGTGGTGGTTTCTTTCCAATAACCGTGACCTTTCTTTTCAAAGAGGATCTGATCTAATTCTTTTAACACATTCATCCCCAAAATGACAGGGACCTTTACTTCATGTGACTCCTGTACCACCACAATGCCTTTCCTACCTAGATCTTGGCCACATACCCGGACATTCATCCAGGCCACTCCCACGACCGGAACTGGTAACTGGTTAGCTGCGACCACTCGTACGAATGTATGGGGATCATATTTCACATGTTGCCGGAAGTACCGTTCATAACAGTCTCTACTCAAGGTCGTTACTTGGGAACCCGTGTCAATCATCCCGGTAACCGGAATACCCTCCATTTCCACCTGTATGACAGGACTTGCAGCGATCAGGTCATCATCAGGGCATTCTCCCCCACATAGTCTCCTTGTCAGTCTCCCCTACTACACGCCCTTCAGCAGCAGGGGACTTCAGTTTAACGGCGGTCTCTCATAGTTTGTCGCTGCTCTGGGGACATCTAGCAGCAACGTGGCCCATCCTCCACACTCCCAGCAGCGTATCCCCCGTCGTTCTGGCCATCTGTTTGGGCCCCTTCGGTAAGCCCCTTCGATTTCTCCTGAGCACTGCACTAAATGATTTGGACCCTTCGGTAGGTCCTATCCTCACCCCCTCCAGCGGGGTGGTGGGTGATTCTGACTTGCTGGGTGTGGATGGCTCACCCTTTCATCTCCAGTCTTCTGGAAGTCTGCAATTTTCATAGACTGCTCATCACAACGAGTGTGCGAGTTCCATTTGTTCTTGCAGTTGCACCACAGGGATGGTCTTTCACCGGTCCTTTTTCTACTGTCTCTGTGTGGAACTAGCCTCCGGAAGTAACTCACTGGGCTCGATGGCCTGGGACATCTATTGGCACGGATGATGGCTTGTCACCTGTACACTATGGATTTAGTTTTTAGCCTCCCCTTGTAATGTCAATATTGCTAGCTTAATAGTACTTCTGGTGCGGTCTGTATATTCGCTGTATCATTCGTATCTGTTCCACCCACATACTCACTGACATATTATTGCCATCAAATTTAGCTAACTTATTATAGCCCCTGCTCCTTCCAGCACCATTCTCCCGAAGGGTGGTACCGTCCATTCTGGTAAGCGGATCCTGCCGACTACGCCAATTTGTGAACCGAGAGCAAGGCAGGTGGTTTGGACTCCGCAACCAGAAATGAACGCGCACAAGGTAGTTCAAGAAAAAAAATTTACTATAAGTTAATAAAGGCTAGTTAAAGGTAAAATGACAGGGCTAAAGACAAGCAAAATATACAATATAGCATGAACAATTTCAAGGCAAATTCTGCAATGGTTTCTACTTACTCTGTCCACTCTCTGCAGTATGGACACTGAATGAACAATATACTCAAAAACTATCCCTAACTGACCCTGACTTCACATTTGGGTGCACCCCTTTTCCCCAGTGGTCCAGGTGGACCGCTTACAGTCCGTAGAAGCGCGCGGTGGGGCCCAAAGTCGGTCCTTTCTTTTATAGTGAAGCGTCCTCTTCCTCACGGTTATCTGTTTGTCTCTGGACCAAGATACAGCTTAGCTGTACAGAAAAATCTCCACACCAGTTCAATACAACACTTGCCAAGATGGCTGCTGCTCTCTGTCTCGTCACTTCCTGCTTCTCTGCTCACACTCTGTCTGCAGAACAGGCAAGCTGACATAAAAGGGGGGGTCTCACTCCAGCATCATGTCACAATTACAATGGCTGCTGTCTTAAAGGAACAGAATCACAGAAATACATTCAACATTAACAGTTTATACAGACAAATGAAGCTTAAGACAACATTGGCTGTCTCTTACATATTCCCCCCACTTTAAGATTGGCAGTCCCTGCCTATGACTGTATATCCAGAGGGTTGTACTTTTATGCACAGGGTGGTAGTATACCGATGTATGGCAGGCCAAACAAACTCATCCTGCGCATACCGAACAGGGGGAATACCAGCATTTGGCCTAGTGGTCCGTCTGAGGACCGGTGGTATATTATGGGGTGCTGCAGCTATGGGCTGAGAAGGACCAGCGGATTCCGCACCAGAGGGGGCACAGGCCGGAGATACAGTAGTCACAGGTGGAACATCCCCAGGAGCAGGGATCGGCCAACAATCATCCTCCTCGTCGGAGGCCCATTCCGCACCTCCATTCTCTGACTGTGGGAGCTCATTCACATTGGCAGGCCCATCGTGATTTGTCCCTTCAGAATGACACAGGCGCAACATATTTCGGTGAAGTACTCGAACACAATCAGTTCCTTCTTTCTGGACCTGGTACACTGGCCCATTCGCATACTTGCGGCCAACAACACGATACGGCAAAGCCTCCCATCTGCTTTCCAATTTCCCTTGGGGTTTCTTGACACGAACTAGCACCAGGTCGCCTGGTTGCAATGGTGCTTCTTGCACTGGGGTCTTATCAGGATGGGGATGTTCTTGCAGGCGCTGCCGCACCAATCGATGGATCGTCTCAAGCCTCTGCCGATGCGCCCGCACCCAAGAGGTTGGATCCTCGGAG
>CAMRHE010001809.1:0-33189 GCA_947044405.1 Leptodactylus fallax | reverse complement strand
TGGGATATAAGAGGAGACAGTGGGATATAAGAGGAGACAGTGGGATATAAGAGGAGACAGTGGGATATAAGTGGATATAGTGGGGTATAAGAGGAGACTTTGGGATATAAGAGGGGATAGTGGGATATAAGAGGGGATAGTGGGATATAAGAGGAGACAGTGGGATATTGCAGAGTGATGGGTGAGCAGTTTGGCAGTGGATACTTTGGGTCCTTTGCCCTGGTTGTTCCGAGCTCTACTATCTGAGAAGTTGCCCTGAATCCTTGCTGCCCTACTTCTTCTTCTTGGCTGAGGCAGTTAGGACTCTTGTGTTCCCCCCTATTCTCCGTGTCTATGAGCAGACCCCCTGCCCTCCTTACCTACTGGGCTCTGTGGTCTTCTGTTGCCCGGGCTGTCACAGGTGAGGTTGAGGGCAGCTGTCAGGTTCCAGGTGGCATTGCTGCTGAGGGTCAGATTGTGCCAGTTGGGGAGCCTGGTCAGCAGCCTCCGCCGGCATAGTAACTCCTGCAGGGTACTCACGTTCCCGACCAGGCGTAGAGGATCCATCTTTCCCAGGACACTGAGAGCCTGCAGCCGTCCTGTCGGGTCAGATGGCCTCTGCCAGTGCAGCTCTCATTGTGCCTGGCTCTCTATGCTCCTTGCTGAGAGTCAGGTGCCCCCTGTGCTGCCATGTGCAGACTGCGATACACACAGCGCAGAGCCCTGCACTGCCTCCAGCACTCAGACAGCTGGCAGACTAATGCAGAGGGGCAGTGCCCTCTAGTGGCCGAGAGACAGCACTGCACCCTCCAATGGGCCTCATAATAAGACTGTGATAGCTTGTCCCAGCGCAGGGAAAGGCAGATCTGCAGGGCATAGTCTGAACGGCTGACACTTCACCTCTGCGTTATTTGTACAGATTGTGGAATTCACTTTCCGAAATAGAAGTGTTCTGGGTTCATTTTCTAGTCTGTAGATGACTTAAATATCCTAGTAACAGTGTAATAGTGTCCTCACATTGTATATCAGTGTAATAGTGTCCTCACATTGTATATCAGTGTAATAGTGTCCTCACATTGTATATCAGTGTAATAGTGTCCTCACATTGTATATCAGTGTAATAGTGTCCTCACATTGTGTATCAGTGTAATAGTGTCCTCGCATTGTATATCAGTGTAATAGTGTCCTCACATTGTGTATCAGTGTAATAGTGTCCTCGCATTGTATATCATTGTAATAGTGTTCTCACATTGTATATCAGTGTAATAGTGTCCTCACATTGTGTATCAGTGTAATAGTGTCCTCACATTGTGTATCAGTGTAATAGTGTCCTCACATTGTGTATCAGTGTAATAGTGTCCTCACATTGTATATCAGTGTAATAGTGTCCTCACACTGTATATCCGTGTAATAGTGTCATCACAGTGTATATCAGTGTAATAGTGTCCTCACATTGTATATCAGTGTAATAGTGTCCTCGCATTGTATATCAGTGTAATAGTGTCCTCACATTGTATATCAGTGTAATAGTGTCCTCACATTGTATATCAGTGTAATAGTGTCATCACACTGTATATCAGTGTAATAGTGTCCTCGCATTGTATATCAGTGTAATAGTGTCCTCACATTGTATATCAGTGTAATAGTGTCCTCACATTGTATATCAGTGTAATAGTGTCCTCACATTGTATATCAGTGTAATAGTGTCCTCACATTGTGTATCAGTGTAATAGTATCCTCACACTGTATATCAGTGTAATAGTGTCCTCACACTGTATATCAGTGTAATAGTGTCCTCACATTGTATATCAGTGTAATAGTGTCCTCATATTGTATATCAGTGTAATAGTGTCCTCATATTACATATCAGTGTAATAGTGTCCTCACATTGTATATCAGTGTAATAGTGTCCTCACATTGTATATCAGTGTAATAGTGTCCTCACATTGTATATCAGTGTAATAGTGTCCTCACACTGTATATCAGTGTAATTGTGTCCTCACATTGTATATCAGTGTAATAGTGTCCTCACATTGTGTATCAGTGTAATAGTGTCCTCGCATTGTATATCAGTGTAATAGTGTCCTCACATTGTGTATCAGTGTAATAGTGTCCTCACATTGTATATCAGTGTAATAGTGTCCTCACATTGTATAGTAGTGTAATAGTGTCCTCACATTGTATAGTAGTGTAATAGTGTCCTCACATTGTATATCAGTGTAATAGTGTCCTCACATTGTATATCAGTGTAATAGTGTCCTCACATTGTATATCAGTGTAATAGTGTCCTCACATTGTATATCAGTGTAATAGTGTCCTCACATTGTATATCAGTGTAATAGTGTCCTCACATTACATGTCAGTGTAATAGTGTCCTCACATTGTATATCAGTGTAATAGTGTCCTCACATTGTATATCAGTGTAATAGTGTCCTCATATTGTATATCAGTGTAATAGTGTCCTCATATTGTATATCAGTGTAATAGTGTCCTCACATTGTATAGTAGTGTAATAGTGTCCTCACATTGTATATCAGTGTAATAGTGTCCTCACATTGTATATCAGTGTAATAGTGTCCTCACATTGTATATCAGTGTAATAGTGTCCTCATATTGTATATCAGTGTAATAGTGTCCTCACATTGTATATCAGTGTAATAGTGTCCTCACATTGTATATCAGTGTAATAGTGTCCTCACATTGTATATCAGTGTAATAGTGTCCTCACATTGTATATCAGTGTAATAGTGTCCTCACACTGTATATCAGTGTAATTGTGTCCTCACACTGTATATCAGTGTAATAGTGTCCTCACATTGTATATCAGTGTAATAGTGTCCTCACATTGTATATCAGTGTAATAGTGTCCTCACATTGTATATCAGTGTAATAGTGTCCTCACATTGTGTATCAGTGTAATAGTGTCCTCGCATTGTATATCAGTGTAATAGTGTCCTCACATTGTATATCAGTGTAATAGTGTCCTCACACTGTATATCAGTGTAATTGTGTCCTCACACTGTATATCAGTGTAATAGTGTCCTCACATTGTATATCAGTGTAATAGTGTCCTCACATTGTATATCAGTGTAATAGTGTCCTCACATTGTATATCAGTGTAATAGTGTCCTCACATTGTGTATCAGTGTAATAGTGTCCTCGCATTGTATATCAGTGTAATAGTGTCCTCACATTGTGTATCAGTGTAATAGTGTCCTCACATTGTGTATCAGTGTAATAGTGTCCTCGCATTGTATATCAGTGTAATAGTGTCCTCACATTGTATATCAGTGTAATAGTGTCCTCACATTGTATATCAGTGTAATAGTGTCCTCACATTGTATATCAGTGTAATAGTGTCCTCACACTGTATATCAGTGTAATTGTGTCCTCACACTGTATATCAGTGTAATAGTGTCCTCACATTGTATATCAGTGTAATAGTGTCCTCACATTGTACATCAGTGTAATAGTGTCCTCACATTGTATATCAGTGTAATAGTGTCCTCACATTGTATATCAGTGTAATAGTGTCCTCACACTGTATATCAGTGTAATAGTGTCCTCACATTGTATATCAGTGTAATAGTGTCCTCACATTGTATATCAGTGTAATAGTGTCCTCACATTGTATATCAGTGTAATAGTGTCCTCACATTGTATATCAGTGTAATAGTGTCCTCACATTGTTTATCAGTGTAATAGTGTCCTCACATTGTATATCAGTGTAATAGTGTCCTCACACTGTATATCAGTGTAATTGTGTCCTCACACTGTATATCAGTGTAATAGTGTCCTCACATTGTATATCAGTGTAATAGTGTCCTCACATTGTATATCAGTGTAATAGTGTCCTCACATTGTATAACAGTGTAATAGTGTCCTCACATTGTATATCAGTGTAATAGTGTCCTCACATTGTATATCAGTGTAATAGTGTCCTCACATTGTATATCAGTGTAATAGTGTCCTCACATTATATATCAGTGTAATAGTGTCCTCACATTACATATCAGTGTAATAGTGTCCTCACATTGTATATCAGTGTAATAGTGTCCTCACATTGTATATCAGTGTAATAGTGTCCTCACATTGTATATCAGTGTAATAGTGTCCTCATATTGTATATCAGTGTAATAGTGTCCTCACATTGTGTATCAGTGTAATAGTGTCCTCACATTGTGTATCAGTGTAATAGTGTCCTCGCATTGTATATCAGTGTAATAGTGTCCACATATTGTATATCAGTGTAATAGTGTCCTCACATTGTGTATCAGTGTAATAGTGTCCTCACATTGTATAGTAGTGTAATAGTGTCCTCACATTGTATATCAGTGTAATAGTGTCCTCACACTGTATATCAGTGTAATAGTGTCCACATATTGTATATCAGTGTAATAGTGTCCTCACATTGTGTATCAGTGTAATAGTGTCCTCACATTGTATAGTAGTGTAATAGTGTCCTCACATTGTATATCAGTGTAATAGTGTCCTCACACTGTATATCAGTGTAATAGTGTCCTCATATTGTATATCAGTGTAATAGTGTCCTCACATTGTGTATCAGTGTAATAGTGTCCTCACATTGTGTATCAGTGTAATAGTGTCCTCGCATTGTATATCAGTGTAATAGTGTCCACATATTGTATATCAGTGTAATAGTGTCCTCACATTGTGTATCAGTGTAATAGTGTCCTCACATTGTATAGTAGTGTAATAGTGTCCTCACATTGTATATCAGTGTAATAGTGTCCTCACACTGTATATCAGTGTAATAGTGTCCTCACATTGTATATCAGTGTAATAGTGTCCTCACATTGTATATCAGTGTAATAGTGTCCTCACATTGTATATCAGTGTAATAGTGTCCTCACACTGTATATCCGTGTAATAGTGTCATCACAGTGTATATCAGTGTAATAGTGTCCTCACATTGTATATCAGTGTAATAGTGTCCTCGCATTGTATATCAGTGTAATAGTGTCCTCACATTGTATATCAGTGTAATAGTGTCCTCACATTGTATATCAGTGTAATAGTGTCATCACACTGTATATCAGTGTAATAGTGTCCTCGCATTGTATATCAGTGTAATAGTGTCCTCACATTGTATATCAGTGTAATAGTGTCCTCACATTGTATATCAGTGTAATAGTGTCCTCACATTGTATATCAGTGTAATAGTGTCCTCACATTGTGTATCAGTGTAATAGTATCCTCACACTGTATATCAGTGTAATAGTGTCCTCACACTGTATATCAGTGTAATAGTGTCCTCACATTGTATATCAGTGTAATAGTGTCCTCATATTGTATATCAGTGTAATAGTGTCCTCATATTACATATCAGTGTAATAGTGTCCTCACATTGTATATCAGTGTAATAGTGTCCTCACATTGTATATCAGTGTAATAGTGTCCTCACATTGTATATCAGTGTAATAGTGTCCTCACACTGTATATCAGTGTAATTGTGTCCTCACATTGTATATCAGTGTAATAGTGTCCTCACATTGTGTATCAGTGTAATAGTGTCCTCGCATTGTATATCAGTGTAATAGTGTCCTCACATTGTGTATCAGTGTAATAGTGTCCTCACATTGTATATCAGTGTAATAGTGTCCTCACATTGTATAGTAGTGTAATAGTGTCCTCACATTGTATAGTAGTGTAATAGTGTCCTCACATTGTATATCAGTGTAATAGTGTCCTCACATTGTATATCAGTGTAATAGTGTCCTCACATTGTATATCAGTGTAATAGTGTCCTCACATTGTATATCAGTGTAATAGTGTCCTCACATTGTATATCAGTGTAATAGTGTCCTCACATTACATGTCAGTGTAATAGTGTCCTCACATTGTATATCAGTGTAATAGTGTCCTCACATTGTATATCAGTGTAATAGTGTCCTCATATTGTATATCAGTGTAATAGTGTCCTCATATTGTATATCAGTGTAATAGTGTCCTCACATTGTATAGTAGTGTAATAGTGTCCTCACATTGTATATCAGTGTAATAGTGTCCTCACATTGTATATCAGTGTAATAGTGTCCTCACATTGTATATCAGTGTAATAGTGTCCTCATATTGTATATCAGTGTAATAGTGTCCTCACATTGTATATCAGTGTAATAGTGTCCTCACATTGTATATCAGTGTAATAGTGTCCTCACATTGTATATCAGTGTAATAGTGTCCTCACATTGTATATCAGTGTAATAGTGTCCTCACACTGTATATCAGTGTAATTGTGTCCTCACACTGTATATCAGTGTAATAGTGTCCTCACATTGTATATCAGTGTAATAGTGTCCTCACATTGTATATCAGTGTAATAGTGTCCTCACATTGTATATCAGTGTAATAGTGTCCTCACATTGTGTATCAGTGTAATAGTGTCCTCGCATTGTATATCAGTGTAATAGTGTCCTCACATTGTATATCAGTGTAATAGTGTCCTCACACTGTATATCAGTGTAATTGTGTCCTCACACTGTATATCAGTGTAATAGTGTCCTCACATTGTATATCAGTGTAATAGTGTCCTCACATTGTATATCAGTGTAATAGTGTCCTCACATTGTATATCAGTGTAATAGTGTCCTCACATTGTGTATCAGTGTAATAGTGTCCTCGCATTGTATATCAGTGTAATAGTGTCCTCACATTGTGTATCAGTGTAATAGTGTCCTCACATTGTGTATCAGTGTAATAGTGTCCTCGCATTGTATATCAGTGTAATAGTGTCCTCACATTGTATATCAGTGTAATAGTGTCCTCACATTGTATATCAGTGTAATAGTGTCCTCACATTGTATATCAGTGTAATAGTGTCCTCACACTGTATATCAGTGTAATTGTGTCCTCACACTGTATATCAGTGTAATAGTGTCCTCACATTGTATATCAGTGTAATAGTGTCCTCACATTGTACATCAGTGTAATAGTGTCCTCACATTGTATATCAGTGTAATAGTGTCCTCACATTGTATATCAGTGTAATAGTGTCCTCACACTGTATATCAGTGTAATAGTGTCCTCACATTGTATATCAGTGTAATAGTGTCCTCACATTGTATATCAGTGTAATAGTGTCCTCACATTGTATATCAGTGTAATAGTGTCCTCACATTGTATATCAGTGTAATAGTGTCCTCACATTGTTTATCAGTGTAATAGTGTCCTCACATTGTATATCAGTGTAATAGTGTCCTCACACTGTATATCAGTGTAATTGTGTCCTCACACTGTATATCAGTGTAATAGTGTCCTCACATTGTATATCAGTGTAATAGTGTCCTCACATTGTATATCAGTGTAATAGTGTCCTCACATTGTATATCAGTGTAATAGTGTCCTCACATTGTATATCAGTGTAATAGTGTCCTCACATTATATATCAGTGTAATAGTGTCCTCACATTACATATCAGTGTAATAGTGTCCTCACATTGTATATCAGTGTAATAGTGTCCTCACATTGTATATCAGTGTAATAGTGTCCTCACATTGTATATCCGTGTAATAGTGTCCTCATATTGTATATCAGTGTAATAGTGTCCTCACATTGTGTATCAGTGTAATAGTGTCCTCACATTGTGTATCAGTGTAATAGTGTCCTCGCATTGTATATCAGTGTAATAGTGTCCACATATTGTATATCAGTGTAATAGTGTCCTCACATTGTGTATCAGTGTAATAGTGTCCTCACATTGTATAGTAGTGTAATAGTGTCCTCACATTGTATATCAGTGTAATAGTGTCCTCACATTGTATATCAGTGTAATAGTGTCCTCACATTGTATATCAGTGTAATAGTGTCCTCACATTGTATATCAGTGTAATAGTGTCCTCACATTGTATATAAGTGTAATAGTGTCCTCACATTGTATATCAGTGTAATAGTGTCCTCACATTGTATATCAGTGTAATAGTGTCCTCACATTGTATATCAGTGTAATAGTGTCCTCACATTATATATCAGTGTAATAGTGTCCTCACATTACATATCAGTGTAATAGTGTCCTCACATTGTATATCAGTGTAATAGTGTCCTCACATTGTATATCAGTGTAATAGTGTCCTCACATTGTATATCAGTGTAATAGTGTCCTCATATTGTATATCAGTGTAATAGTGTCCTCACATTGTGTATCAGTGTAATAGTGTCCTCACATTGTGTATCAGTGTAATAGTGTCCTCGCATTGTATATCAGTGTAATAGTGTCCACATATTGTATATCAGTGTAATAGTGTCCTCACATTGTGTATCAGTGTAATAGTGTCCTCACATTGTGTATCAGTGTAATAGTGTCCTCACATTGTATATCAGTGTAATAGTGTCCTCACATTGTATATCAGTGTAATAGTGTCCTCACATTGTATATCAGTGTAATAGTGTCCTCACACTGTATATCAGTGTAATTGTGTCCTCACACTGTATATCAGTGTAATAGTGTCCTCACATTGTATATCAGTGTAATAGTGTCCTCACATTGTATATCAGTGTAATAGTGTCCTCACATTGTATATCAGTGTAATAGTGTCCTCACATTGTATATCAGTGTAATAGTGTCCTCACATTGTATATCAGTGTAATAGTGTCCTCACATTGTATATCAGTGTAATAGTGTCCTCACACTGTATATCAGTGTAATAGTGTCCTCACATTGTATATCAGTGTAATAGTGTCCTCACATTGTATATCAGTGTAATAGTGTCCTCACATTGTATATCAGTGTAATAGTGTCCTCACACTGTATATCAGTGTAATTGTGTCCTCACACTGTATATCAGTGTAATAGTGTCCTCACATTGTATATCAGTGTAATAGTGTCCTCACATTGTATATCAGTGTAATAGTGTCCTCACATTGTATATCAGTGAAATAGTGTCCTCACATTGTATATCAGTGTAATAGTGTCCTCACATTGTATATCAGTGTAATAGTGTCCTCACATTATATATCAGTGTAATAGTGTCCTCACATTACATATCAGTGTAATAGTGTCCTCACATTGTATATCAGTGTAATAGTGTCCTCACATTGTATATCAGTGTAATAGTGTCCTCACATTGTATATCAGTGTAATAGTGTCCTCACATTGTATATCAGTGTAATAGTGTCCTCACATTGTATATCAGTGTAATAGTGTCCTCGCATTGTATATCAGTGTAATAGTGTCCTCACATTGTATATCAGTGTAATAGTGTCCACACACTGTATATCCGTGTAATAGTGTCATCACATTGTATATCAGTGTAATAGTGTCCTCACATTATATATCAGTGTAATAGTGTCCTCACAATGTATATCAGTGTAATAGTGTCCTCACATTGTATATCAGTGTAATAGTGTCCTCACATTATATATCAGTGTAATAGTGTCCTCACAATGTATATCAGTGTAATAGTGTCCTCACATTGTATATCAGTGTAATAGTGTCCACACACTGTATATCCGTGTAATAGTGTCATCACATTGTATATCAGTGTAATAGTGTCCTCACATTATATATCAGTGTAATAGTGTCCTCACAATGTATATCAGTGTAATAGTGTCCTCACATTGTATATCAGTGTAATAGTGTCCTCACATTGTATATCAGTGTAATAGTGTCCTCACATTGTATATCAGTGTAATAGTGTCCTCACATTGTATATCAGTGTAATAGTGTCCACACACTGTATATCCGTGTAATAGTGTCATCACATTGTATATCAGTGTAATAGTGTCCTCACATTATATATCAGTGTAATAGTGTCCTCACAATGTATATCAGTGTAATAGTGTCCTCACATTGTATATCAGTGTAATAGTGTCCTCACATTGTGTATCAGTGTAATAGTGTCCTCGCATTGTATATCAGTGTAATAGTGTCCTCACATTGTGTATCAGTGTAATAGTGTCCTCACATTGTGTATCAGTGTAATAGTGTCCTCGCATTGTATATCAGTGTAATAGTGTCCTCACATTGTATATCAGTGTAATAGTGTCCTCACATTGTATATCAGTGTAATAGTGTCCTCACATTGTATATCAGTGTAATAGTGTCCTCACACTGTATATCAGTGTAATTGTGTCCTCACATTGTATATCAGTGTAATAGTGTCCTCACATTGTATATCAGTGTAATAGTGTCCTCACATTGTATATCAGTGTAATAGTGTCCTCACATTACATATCAGTGTAATAGTGTCCTCACATTACATATCAGTGTAATAGTGTCCTCACATTGTATATCAGTGTAATTGTGTCCTCACACTGTATATCAGTGTAATAGTGTCCTCACATTGTATATCAGTGTAATAGTGTCCTCACATTGTATATCAGTGTAATAGTGTCCTCACATTGTATATCAGTGTAATAGTGTCCTCACATTGTATATCAGTGTAATAGTGTCCTCACATTGTATATCAGTGTAATAGTGTCCTCACACTGTATATCAGTGTAATAGTGTCCTCACATTGTATATCAGTGTAATAGTGTCCTCACATTGTATATCAGTGTAATAGTGTCCTCACATTGTATATCAGTGTAATAGTGTCCTCACATTGTATATCAGTGTAATAGTGTCCTCACATTGTTTATCAGTGTAATAGTGTCCTCACATTGTATATCAGTGTAATAGTGTCCTCACACTGTATATCAGTGTAATTGTGTCCTCACACTGTATATCAGTGTAATAGTGTCCTCACATTGTATATCAGTGTAATAGTGTCCTCACATTGTATATCAGTGTAATAGTGTCCTCACATTGTATAACAGTGTAATAGTGTCCTCACATTGTATATCAGTGTAATAGTGTCCTCACATTGTATATCAGTGTAATAGTGTCCTCACATTGTATATCAGTGTAATAGTGTCCTCACATTATATATCAGTGTAATAGTGTCCTCACATTACATATCAGTGTAATAGTGTCCTCACATTGTATATCAGTGTAATAGTGTCCTCACATTGTATATCAGTGGAATAGTGTCCTCACATTGTATATCAGTGTAATAGTGTCCTCATATTGTATATCAGTGTAATAGTGTCCTCACATTGTGTATCAGTGTAATAGTGTCCTCACATTGTGTATCAGTGTAATAGTGTCCTCGCATTGTATATCAGTGTAATAGTGTCCACATATTGTATATCAGTGTAATAGTGTCCTCACATTGTGTATCAGTGTAATAGTGTCCTCACATTGTATAGTAGTGTAATAGTGTCCTCACATTGTATATCAGTGTAATAGTGTCCTCACACTGTATATCAGTGTAATAGTGTCCACATATTGTATATCAGTGTAATAGTGTCCTCACATTGTGTATCAGTGTAATAGTGTCCTCACATTGTATAGTAGTGTAATAGTGTCCTCACATTGTATATCAGTGTAATAGTGTCCTCACACTGTATATCAGTGTAATTGTGTCCTCACATTGTATATCAGTGTAATAGTGTCCTCACATTGTATATCAGTGTAATAGTGTCCTCACATTGTATATCAGTGTAATAGTGTCCTCACATTGTATATAAGTGTAATAGTGTCCTCACATTGTATATCAGTGTAATAGTGTCCTCACATTGTATATCAGTGTAATAGTGTCCTCACATTGTATATCAGTGTAATAGTGTCCTCACATTATATATCAGTGTAATAGTGTCCTCACATTACATATCAGTGTAATAGTGTCCTCACATTGTATATCAGTGTAATAGTGTCCTCACATTGTATATCAGTGTAATAGTGTCCTCATATTGTATATCAGTGTAATAGTGTCCTCACATTGTGTATCAGTGTAATAGTGTCCTCACATTGTGTATCAGTGTAATAGTGTCCTCGCATTGTATATCAGTGTAATAGTGTCCACATATTGTATATCAGTGTAATAGTGTCCTCACATTGTGTATCAGTGTAATAGTGTCCTCACATTGTGTATCAGTGTAATAGTGTCCTCACATTGTATATCAGTGTAATAGTGTCCTCACATTGTATATCAGTGTAATAGTGTCCTCACATTGTATATCAGTGTAATAGTGTCCTCACACTGTATATCAGTGTAATTGTGTCCTCACACTGTATATCAGTGTAATAGTGTCCTCACATTGTATATCAGTGTAATAGTGTCCTCACATTGTATATCAGTGTAATAGTGTCCTCACATTGTATATCAGTGTAATAGTGTCCTCACATTGTATATCAGTGTAATAGTGTCCTCACATTGTATATCAGTGTAATAGTGTCCTCACATTGTATATCAGTGTAATAGTGTCCTCACACTGTATATCAGTGTAATAGTGTCCTCACATTGTATATCAGTGTAATAGTGTCCTCACATTGTATATCAGTGTAATAGTGTCCTCACATTGTATATCAGTGTAATAGTGTCCTCACACTGTATATCAGTGTAATTGTGTCCTCACACTGTATATCAGTGTAATAGTGTCCTCACATTGTATATCAGTGTAATAGTGTCCTCACATTGTATATCAGTGTAATAGTGTCCTCACATTGTATATCAGTGAAATAGTGTCCTCACATTGTATATCAGTGTAATAGTGTCCTCACATTGTATATCAGTGTAATAGTGTCCTCACATTATATATCAGTGTAATAGTGTCCTCACATTACATATCAGTGTAATAGTGTCCTCACATTGTATATCAGTGTAATAGTGTCCTCACATTGTATATCAGTGTAATAGTGTCCTCACATTGTATATCAGTGTAATAGTGTCCTCACATTGTATATCAGTGTAATAGTGTCCTCACATTGTATATCAGTGTAATAGTGTCCTCGCATTGTATATCAGTGTAATAGTGTCCTCACATTGTATATCAGTGTAATAGTGTCCACACACTGTATATCCGTGTAATAGTGTCATCACATTGTATATCAGTGTAATAGTGTCCTCACATTATATATCAGTGTAATAGTGTCCTCACAATGTATATCAGTGTAATAGTGTCCTCACATTGTATATCAGTGTAATAGTGTCCTCACATTATATATCAGTGTAATAGTGTCCTCACAATGTATATCAGTGTAATAGTGTCCTCACATTGTATATCAGTGTAATAGTGTCCACACACTGTATATCCGTGTAATAGTGTCATCACATTGTATATCAGTGTAATAGTGTCCTCACATTATATATCAGTGTAATAGTGTCCTCACAATGTATATCAGTGTAATAGTGTCCTCACATTGTATATCAGTGTAATAGTGTCCTCACATTGTATATCAGTGTAATAGTGTCCTCACATTGTATATCAGTGTAATAGTGTCCTCACATTGTATATCAGTGTAATAGTGTCCACACACTGTATATCCGTGTAATAGTGTCATCACATTGTATATCAGTGTAATAGTGTCCTCACATTATATATCAGTGTAATAGTGTCCTCACAATGTATATCAGTGTAATAGTGTCCTCACATTGTATATCAGTGTAATAGTGTCCTCACATTGTATATCAGTGTAATAGTGTCCTCACATTGTATATCAGTGTAATAGTGTCCTCATATTGTATATCAGTGTAATAGTGTCCACACACTGTATATCCGTGTAATAGTGTCATCACATTGTATATCAGTGTAATAGTGTCCACACATTGTATATCAGTGTAATAGTGTCCTCACATTGTATATCAGTGTAATAGTGTCCTCACATTGTATATCAGTGTAATAGTGTCCTCACATTGTATATCAGTGTAATAGTGTCCTCACATTGTATATCAGTGTAATAGTGTCCTCACATTGTATATCAGTGTAATAGTGTCCTCACATTGTATATCAGTGTAATAGTGTCCTCACATTGTATATCAGTGTAATAGTGTCCTCACATTGTATATCAGTGTAATAGTGTCCTCACATTGTATATCAGTGTAATTGTGTCCTCACATTGTATATCAGTGTAATAGTGTCCTCACATTGTATATCAGTGTAATTGTGTCCTCACACTGTATATCAGTGTAATTGTGTCCTCACACTGTATATCAGTGTAATAGTGTCCTCACATTGTATATCAGTGTAATAGTGTCCTCACATTGTATATCAGTGTCATAGTGTCCTCACATTGTATATCAGTGTAATTGTGTCCTCACATTGTATATCAGTGTAATAGTGTCCTCACACTGTATATCAGTGTAATAGTGTCCTCACATTGTATATCAGTGTAATAGTGTCCTCACATTGTATATCAGTGTAATAGTGTCCTCACATTGTATATCAGTGTAATAGTGTCCTCATATTGTATATCAGTGTAATAGTGTCCTCACATTGTATATCAGTGTAATAGTGTCCTCACATTGTATATCAGTGTAATAGTGTCCTCACATTGTATATCAGTGTAATAGTGTCCTCACATTGTATATCAGTGTAATAGTGTCCTCACACTGTATATCAGTGTAATTGTGTCCTCACACTGTATATCAGTGTAATAGTGTCCTCACATTGTATATCAGTGTAATAGTGTCCTCACATTGTATATCAGTGTAATAGTGTCCTCACATTGTATATCAGTGTAATAGTGTCCTCACATTGTGTATCAGTGTAATAGTGTCCTCGCATTGTATATCAGTGTAATAGTGTCCTCACATTGTATATCAGTGTAATAGTGTCCTCACACTGTATATCAGTGTAATTGTGTCCTCACACTGTATATCAGTGTAATAGTGTCCTCACATTGTATATCAGTGTAATAGTGTCCTCACATTGTATATCAGTGTAATAGTGTCCTCACATTGTATATCAGTGTAATAGTGTCCTCACATTGTGTATCAGTGTAATAGTGTCCTCGCATTGTATATCAGTGTAATAGTGTCCTCACATTGTGTATCAGTGTAATAGTGTCCTCACATTGTGTATCAGTGTAATAGTGTCCTCGCATTGTATATCAGTGTAATAGTGTCCTCACATTGTATATCAGTGTAATAGTGTCCTCACATTGTATATCAGTGTAATAGTGTCCTCACACTGTCTATCAGTGTAATTGTGTCCTCACACTGTATATCAGTGTAATAGTGTCCTCACATTGTATATCAGTGTAATAGTGTCCTCACATTGTATATCAGTGTAATAGTGTCCTCACATTGTATATCAGTGCAATAGTGTCCTCACATTGTATATCAGTGTAATAGTGTCCTCACACTGTATATCAGTGTAATAGTGTCCTCACATTGTATATCAGTGTAATAGTGTCCTCACATTGTATATCAGTGTAATAGTGTCCTCACATTGTATATCAGTGTAATAGTGTCCTCACATTGTATATCAGTGTAATAGTGTCCTCACATTGTATATCAGTGTAATAGTGTCCTCACATTGTATATCAGTGTAATAGTGTCCTCACATTGTGTATCAGTGTAATAGTGTCCTCACATTGTATATCAGTGTAATAGTGTCCTCACATTGTATATCAGTGTAATAGTGTCCTCACATTGTATATCAGTGTAATAGTGTCATCACATTGTATATCAGTGTAATAGTGTCATCACATTGTATATCAGTGTAATAGTGTCCTCACATAGTATATCAGTATAATAGTGTCCTCACATTGTATATCAGTGTAATAGTGTCATCACATTGTATATCAGTGTAATAGTGTCATCACATTGTATATCAGTGTAATAGTGTCCTCACATTGTATATCAGTGTAATAGTGTCCTCACATTGTATATCAGTGTAATAGTGTCCTCACATTGTATATCAGTGTAATAGTGTCCTCACATTATATATCAGTGTAATAGTGTCCTCACATTGTATATCAGTGTAATAGTGTCCTCACATTGTATATCAGTGTAATAGTGTCCTCATATTACATATCAGTGTATCCAGCAATGGTGTTTTTACCAACATAAAAGATTTAGTCAGCCTCTGTCCTTTCCCTAGTGACAATGCCCAGTGCCATATTTCTGGTGCCAAAACTATACAATATTATCTGCAGCTGCCAACATCCGGACAGCTACTGTTTGGGGTACACTGCACTATGTGTCCCATCTTGAGTTTCTGCAGATATCTATTTTTTGTCCAGGATTAAAACATCCAATATATAGAAGCAGCGCTGTAAGACAACTTCTCCAGGGTAACAGCCTGCAGGGACCATCAACCAGGAAAGGGAAAAAAGGTTCATCCAAAAAGGTTTATGAACCCATATGTAATAAGCTCAATCCTTGATAGCTGAAACGTTGCACCTTATTATGTATTGTTGTGTCTTTTCTTCCAAAGTCCTTTCTAGGGCTCCTTCAAAATGATCAATCTTGTATTATTGCTGATTATTCCATTGTGTGTTGCCCCTGAATATCCCAGATTATATGCCTCTGAAATGTCCCCATTTGAGTTCATCTAAATTGTCTCTGGCCATCTTCTTCCATTATATTTGTCTTGCATTCCTCCAGAATTTCTGTTATCATTTTTCTCCAGAATCTCCCTTCTTCGGTCCCTCCAGAATACTCCTTCTCTTGTTTCCCCAGAATGTCCTATCTTCTGTTTCTCCAGAATGTTTTGTCATGTGTGTCCACAATGTTCCTACAAAATAGTCCATTTTGCATTCCTTCAGAACAGCCCATCCTGTTCTTTTCTGGACTGCCACATTTTCCAGAATGCTGCTTGTATTCATCCAGGATGTCCCCTCCTCTGCTCCTCTAAATTGTAGCAACTTGTGCTACTCTAGAATGTTACCTTGCATTCCTCCATAGTGCACCACCTTGTGTTCCTCCATAGTGCACCACCTTGTGTTCCTCCATAGTGCACCACCTTGTGTGCCTCCATAGTGCACCACCTTGTGTTCCTCCATAGTGCACCACCTTGTGTTCCTCCATAGTGCACCACCTTGCGTTCCTCCATAGTGCACCACCTTGTGTGCCTCCATAGTGCACCACCTTGTGTTCCTCCATAGTGCACCACCTTGCGTTCCTCCATAGTGCACCACCTTGCGTTCCTCCATAGTGCACCACCTTGTATTCCTCCATAGTGCGCCACCTTGCGTTCCTCCATAGTGCACCACCTTGCGTTCCTCCATAGTGCACCACCTTGTGTTCCTCCATAGTGCACCACCTTGTGTGCCTCCATAGTGCACCACCTTGCGTTCCTCCATAGTGCACCACCTTGCGTTCCTCCATAGTGCACCACCTTGCGTTCCTCCATAGTGCACCACCTTGCGTTCCTCCATAGTGCACCACCTTGTATTCCTCCATAGTGCGCCACCTTGTGTTCCTCCATAGTGCACCACCTTGTATTCCTCCATAGTGCGCCACCTTGCGTTCCTCCATAGTGCACCACCTTGTGTTCCTCCATAGTGCGCCACCTTGCGTTCCTCCATAGTGCACCACCTTGCGTTCCTCCATAGTGCACCACCTTGTATTCCTCCATAGTGCGCCACCTTGCGTTCCTCCATAGTGCACCACCTTGTGTTCCTCCATAGTGCACCACCTTGTGTTCCTCCATAGTGCACCACCTTGTGTGCCTCCATAGTGCACCACCTTGCGTTCCTCCATAGTGCACCACCTTGCGTTCCTCCATAGTGCACCACCTTGCGTTCCTCCATAGTGCACCACCTTGCGTTCCTCCATAGTGCACCACCTTGTATTCCTCCATAGTGCGCCACCTTGCGTTCCTCCATAGTGCACCACCTTGTATTCCTCCATAGTGCGCCACCTTGCGTTCCTCCATAGTGCACCACCTTGTGTTCCTCCATAGTGCGCCACCTTGCGTTCCTCCATAGTGCACCACCTTGCGTTCCTCCATAGTGCACCACCTTGCGTTCCTCCATAGTGCACCACCTTGCGTTCCTCCATAGTGCACCACCTTGCGTTCCTCCATAGTGCACCACCTTGCGTTCCTCCATAGTGCACCACCTTGCATTCCTCCATAGTGCACCACCTTGCGTTCCTCCATAGTGCACCACCTTGCGTTCCTTCATAGTGCACCACCTTGTATTCCTGCATAGTGCACCACCTTGTGTTCCTCCATAGTGCACCACCTTGTATTCCTCCATAGTGCGCCACCTTGCGTTCCTCCATAGTGCACCACCTTGCGTTCCTCCATAGTGCACCACCTTGCATTCCTCCATAGTGCACCACCTTGCGTTCCTCCATAGTGCACCACCTTGCGTTCCTCCATAGTGCACCACCTTGTGTTCCTCCATAGTGCACCACCTTGCGTTCCTCCATAGTGCACCACCTTGCGTTCCTCCATAGTGCACCACCTTGCATTCCTCCATAGTGCACCACCTTGCGTTCCTCCATAGTGCACCACCTTGCATTCCTCCATAGTGCACCACCTTGCGTTCCTCCATAGTGCACCACCTTGCATTCCTCCATAGTGCACCACCTTGCGTTCCTCCATAGTGCACCACCTTGCGTTCCTCCATAGTGCACCACCTTGCGTTCCTCCATAGTGCACCACCTTGTGTTCCTCCATAGTGCACCACCTTGCGTTCCTCCATAGTGCACCACCTTGCGTTCCTCCATAGTGCACCACCTTGCGTTCCTCCATAGTGCACCACCTTGCATTCCTCCATAGTGCACCACCTTGCGTTCCTCCATAGTGCACCACCTTGTGTTCCTCCATAGTGCACCACCTTGCGTTCCTCCATAGTGCACCACCTTGTGTTCCTCCATAGTGCACCACCTTGCGTTCCTCCATAGTGCACCACCTTGTGTGCCTCCATAGTGCACCACCTTGTATTCCTGCATAGTGCACCACCTTGTGTTCCTCCATAGTGCACCACCTTGCGTTCCTCCATAGTGCACCACCTTGTGTTCCTCCATAGTGCACCACCTTGTGTGCCTCCATAGTGCACCACCTTGTGTTCCTCCATAGTGCACCACCTTGTGTTCCTCCATAGTGCACCACCTTGTGTGCCTCCATAGTGCACCACCTTGTGTTCCTCCATAGTGCACCACCTTGCGTTCCTCCATAGTGCACCACCTTGTGTGCCTCCATAGTGCACCACCTTGTGTTCCTCCATAGTGCACCACCTTGCGTTCCTCCATAGTGCACCACCTTGCGTTCCTCCATAGTGCACCACCTTGTATTCCTCCATAGTGCGCCACCTTGCGTTCCTCCATAGTGCACCACCTTGTGTTCCTCCATAGTGCACCACCTTGTGTTCCTCCATAGTGCACCACCTTGTGTGCCTCCATAGTGCACCACCTTGCGTTCCTCCATAGTGCACCACCTTGCGTTCCTCCATAGTGCACCACCTTGCGTTCCTCCATAGTGCACCACCTTGCGTTCCTCCATAGTGCACCACCTTGTATTCCTCCATAGTGCACCACCTTGCGTTCCTCCATAGTGCACCACCTTGTATTCCTCCATAGTGCGCCACCTTGCGTTCCTCCATAGTGCACCACCTTGTGTTCCTCCATAGTGCGCCACCTTGCGTTCCTCCATAGTGCACCACCTTGCGTTCCTCCATAGTGCACCACCTTGCGTTCCTTCATAGTGCACCACCTTGTATTCCTGCATAGTGCACCACCTTGTGTTCCTCCATAGTGCACCACCTTGTATTCCTCCATAGTGCGCCACCTTGCGTTCCTCCATAGTGCACCACCTTGCGTTCCTCCATAGTGCACCACCTTGCATTCCTCCATAGTGCACCACCTTGCGTTCCTCCATAGTGCACCACCTTGCGTTCCTCCATAGTGCACCACCTTGTGTTCCTCCATAGTGCACCACCTTGCGTTCCTCCATAGTGCACCACCTTGCGTTCCTCCATAGTGCACCACCTTGCATTCCTCCATAGTGCACCACCTTGCGTTCCTCCATAGTGCACCACCTTGCATTCCTCCATAGTGCACCACCTTGCGTTCCTCCATAGTGCACCACCTTGCGTTCCTCCATAGTGCACCACCTTGCATTCCTCCATAGTGCACCACCTTGTGTTCCTCCATAGTGCACCACCTTGCGTTCCTCCATAGTGCACCACCTTGTGTTCCTCCATAGTGCACCACCTTGCGTTCCTCCATAGTGCACCACCTTGCATTCCTCCATAGTGCACCACCTTGCGTTCCTCCATAGTGCACCACCTTGCATTCCTCCATAGTGCACCACCTTGCGTTCCTCCATAGTGCACCACCTTGCATTCCTCCATAGTGCACCACCTTGCGTTCCTCCATAGTGCACCACCTTGCGTTCCTCCATAGTGCACCACCTTGTGTTCCTCCAGAATGCCCCATTTTGTTTCTGTAGAATGTCCCGTGTTTTGTTCTTCCGAAATGTCCTATCTTGTGTTTTTAGTGAATGTCTCATCTTGTGTTCCTCTAGAATGTCTTGGGTTCCTCCAGGATATCCTGCCTTATGTTCCTCAAGACGGTTTTGTTTTGATTTTGTGTTATCAGTCTTAAAATAAACACCCCAGTAAAATTAGGTTGTTACTCCCCATTTAGAAATGCCTGTGTGTTGGGTAATATTATTAAATATTTTATTGACAGCTTTATTGTGAAGTTATGTGCTCCCCTCTAGAGCATTCTTCTCTTCTCTGCTCCTCTAATATGAACTGTGGGTCAATCTCACAATGCAGGTCTATGGGCGTCAGATGAGACTGTAACAGACCTGCATTGTAAGTGTAACCTCCTGTTCATACAGGAGATATGGTATGTATGAGTGGAGCAAAGAGCAGGCCAGCGCTCCAGATGGGAGCACATAACTTTGCTATGAAGCTGTCAGAAGGTTATTCATTAACATTACACCACACAAAGGTCCATTTTCGACCGGGGTTATTTTTTCATTGGAGTGCTTCCTTAATGTCATCCATTTTCTTACTTTTTTTCACCCTTATTTTATTCAATGTTTCCTCACGATGTACAGAATATAATAAATTCATAGTCAGGTCCTTTGTGCTTCCACTTTAGGTTTGGATTTATTAACGCTGTTCTGCCATTTGATGTAATTGCATCCTAAGGAAGAACAAACATCATTTTTATTGGTGCAAACTGAATCATAGGTGTGAATTACGTAGTTAATAAGGTTGAGTAAAGACGCAAATTCATCAAGTTCAATCTATAATCCTACAGAGTTGATCCAGAGGACGGCAAAACCCAAGATGCCAATTACCCCAGATTAGGGGGAACCTTCCCAGCTCCATATCTGGCAATCAGAATAAATCCCCGGATCAGCCGCTCATCTCCTAAAATGTAAATTCCCATAACTTGTAATTAAACTATTTGTGACCCTCGATGCTATTTGTTTTTACATATCCTTCTCGCCCCCTTCTAAACGCTGGCATGGTATTTGCCATTACTACCTCCTGGGGTAGGACTTTCCACAATCTGACTACTCTAACGGTGAAGAACCCTTTCCTATATAGACCGTAAATTAGCGGTCACATAACAAAATGGAAGATTGGCGACAATACACAATGTGGACATCTGTAGGTACAGGCCACATGTGACAACATCATCCAGTTCACCGAGATGACCTGCTTTGGTCTTTACAATACTGGTGGGGGTTACTAGCATTTTGTTACTACCTTTGCTGGCCCAACTGTTACTGGGGATTGCTGGCTACCACCTACGACTTCCCGAGACTATCCTCCTGTCTTATTTATTACCTTTTCTCACAGTTCTCAGACACATCCTGAGAGCGGAGTGGGCCTCATTCCTTCACCCCTGGACTATCCTTACGTCTTATTTATCACCTATCCTCACAGTTCTCAGACACGTCCGGAGAGCGGAGTGGGCCTCATTCCTTCACCCCTGGACTATCCTTACGTCTTATCTATCACCTATCCTCACAGTTCTCAGACATATCCGGAGAGTGGAGTGATCCTCATTCCTTCACCCCTGGACTATCCTCACGTCTTATTTATCACCTATCCTCACAGTTCTCAGCAGTGTCGGACTGGGATGTCTAGGGCCCACCAGTGGAATTGTTTCTAGGGACCCACCATCAGGACCCCTGCAGATCAGCAGTACCGAGACAGGGCAGCTAAAGGTAATAACATGCCGGGAGCCATGCTGCTCACCTGCCATACCATGTGCACCACTGCACTACCTAAACCTACTGCTACACCCTGTATGACAAGTGAACAGCGTGGCTCCTAGAATTGTTACCTTTACCTGTAGCCGCACTGTCCTGGAAAAGCTGATCTGCAGAGGTCCTGGCTGTTGTATCATCGCAGATGTAATATTGATGGCCTATCCTAAGGACAGGCCATCAATATTAGAAAGATGGATAAATCCTTTAAAGAGGTTGTCCAGGAATTGAAGCAACCCATGTGGCTGGCGGGAGGTGTAAAGTAAAAAATAAGTAAATTAAAAAGCATACTCACCTGTCCCCGGCGCTCTGTTGTCCGCTGCCAGTGTCCATTCAGTCTCGTGCCGGCGACTCCTTGCTGGGAGTCCTGCACCTCATGTGATCGCTAAGACCAATTAGGTACAGGATTTCCAGAAATGAGGCGCCGCCATGAGACCGAACAGACACAGGCGGGGGACATCGGGGTGCTGGGGACAGGTGAGTACGCTTTTTTTTTTTAAATTTTCTTATTTTTACACCTCCCTGGCGGCCGACACAGTGGTCACCCCAGTTTATGGACCTCTTTTAAGGGGTTGTCTGGACCAAATTTTTCTATGGTCACTTCACTGGTCCCCCCACATAGTGTCCTCTTCACTGGTCCCCCATACTGTATGGGGAATAGTGATGGGGTCATTATATTGTGTGGGAGCAGTGATGGGGGCTAACATCCTGTGGGGACATTAAACTGTGTGGGGCATATTAAAGGGGTTGTCCAGGGTTAATCTTTTTTTTGGCCTATGCTCAGGATAGGCCATAAATACCTGATCGGTAGGGGGCTGACACACGGCCCCATCAGCTGTTCGGAGCCACTTCTGGAGCCCGTTCTGTACACAACACAGGGCCGGAAGCAGAAAGCTCCATCCGCTGTATAGCAGCCCGGCGCCTTCACTCAGCCCCTACTGACTTCAATAAGTGCTGAGATGCAGTGAAGGTGCCCGGCTAATACACAGTGGACAGAGCTTTCTGCTTCTGGCCCTGTATTGTGTACAGGACGGGCGCCAGAAGTGGCTCCGTACAGCTGATCGGTCCGGGGTCAGCCCCCTACAGATCAGGTATCTATGGCCTGTCCTGAGGATAAACCATAACAAATTATGCCTGGACAACCCCTTTAATATACCCCCCTAATGCACCACACTTTAAAGAGGTTGTCCAGAATAATTTTTTTTCTTTTTTATAATTAGTCCGGGGGAGGTGAATCCCCCCCTACCACCCCCCCCTCCAAAAAAAAAAACATACTAAACATACTCACCTGTCTCCGGTGCTCCGGTGTCCTCCCAGCACGGTCCGGTCCTGCAGCTCCGCTGTCTTCTTTTGCCAGAAGTCCTCACTGGCTGTGACTCCCCAGGTCCCTTCCCTTAGGCCGCTGATTGGCCTCAGGGGTCACGTGACGTCACAGGTAGTCACATGCAGAGGGAACTTCAGCTGGAAGAAAACAGAACTGCAGGACAGAACTGCGCTGGGAGACAGCAGAGACAGGACAGGAGAGAAAGTTTGGGGTTTTTTTGTTTTGTTTTTTTCACCTGCCCCGGCGTAATAAAAAAAAAAAAATGAAGGAGCCACTGTATGGAGTATAAGCTCCACAGTGGCCCCCACACAGTATTATAAACTCCACAGTGGCCCCCACCCAGTATTATAAGCTCCACAGTGGCCCCCACCCAGTATTATAAGCTCCACAGTGGCCCCCACCCAGTATTATAAGCTCCACAGTGGCCCCACCCAGTATTTTAAGCTCCACAGTGGCCCCCACCCAGTATTATAAGCTCCACAGTGGCCCCCACACAGTATTATAAACTCCACAGTGGCCCCCACCCAGTATTATAAGCTCCACAGTGGCCCCCACCCAGTATTATAAGCTCCACAGTGGCCCCCACCCAGTATTATAAGCTCCACAGTGGCCCCACCCAGTATTTTAAGCTCCACAGTGGCCCCCACCCAGTATTATAAGCTCCACAGTGGCCCCCACCCAGTATTATAAGCTACACAGTGGCCCCCACCCAGTATTATAAGCTCCACAGTGGCCCCCACCCAGTATTATAAGCTCCACAGTGGCCCCCACGCAGTATTATAAGCTCCACAGTGGCCCCTACCCAGTATTATAAGCTCCACAGTGGCCCCCACCCAGTATTATAAGCTCCACAGTGGCCCCCACCCTGAATTATAAGCTCCACAGTGGCCCCCACCCAGTATTATAAGCTCCACAGTGGCCCCCACACAGTATTATATGCTCTACAGTGGCCCCCACACAGTATTATAAGCTCCACAGTGGCCCCCACCCAGTATTATAAGCTCCACAGTGGCCCCCACCCAGTATTATAAGCTCCACAGTGGCCCCCACACAGTATTATATGCTCCACAGTGGCCCCCACACAGTATTATATGCTCCCAACAGCCCCCCTCTGCTTCAGTGCTATTACTATACTCTGGGGTCTCCTCAGACCCCAGAGTATAATAATCGGAGGCCCAGGGGAAGTGATTAAAAATAACAAACTCTCATACTCACCTTGCCTTACCTTTCCTTGGCATCCTCGTTCCATCCTGCCGTCTACAGCGTCTTCAGGCCTTTTTCCGACGTCGCTGTTGAGGCCTGTCATTGGGCCTCAGCGGTCACGTGGCCTAATCACAGGCCTCAGTCACATGACTGAGGAGCGCCGGAGAGAACGCTGTGCCCCGGAGAGGTGAGAATATGTGTTTATTATTTTCAGTCACCTCCCCTGGGTGCCTGCAATATGCCAGGGTCCCTTTCCAATAACAGTATGTATAGCGGTCGGGGAGCCAGGCTTTCCCCGACCGCTATCATAGTGGTCCGGGGCCCCGGCCATCTCCAGCTGGCCACAGGCACCATACCCCGCCGAGCCCGGTCGCGGTCGCACCCCCTGCGACCGCGATCGTTACGCCACTGGTCAGTGGCCCGATCGGGCTGGTCAGGATCCCGATCGGGCCCCCATGACATGAGGACTAATAGTCGGGGCTCGGGGCCCACCGGTGGATTCACCGGTTCCCCGGTGGGCCAGTCCGACCCTGGTTCTCAGACACGTCCAGAGAGCGGAGTGCGGCTCTTTCCTTCACCCCTGGACTATCCTCACGTCTTATTTATCACCTTTTCTCACAGTTCTCAGACATGTCTGTAGAGCGGAGTGGGCCTCATTCCTTCACCCCTGGTCCTTTCTACACCTCTTGGACAGAATTAATGATATGCCGGTTCTTTGTATTGACATGACATATAGTAATACATGTAAATCCGATCACCTCTAAGGTGTCTTTTCTCCAAGCCCGATTCTTCCATCCTCTCATTATAAGAGGGACCTTCCAGCCCATCTAATATGCCAGTTGTCCGCCTCTGAACCCTTTCCAGCTCCCCCACATCCGTTTTAGAAGGGGGCACTTTTCTGTGTGGGGTACAGCCAGGGGCGTAAATATCGGGGTAGCAGCGGTAGCGGCTGCCACAGGGCCCGGAACATTACGGGGACCGGAGCCCTGTGGCAGCCGCTACCGCAAAACCCACAATCACTGCTATCGTTAACAATCGGGGGCCCAGGGGAGGTGAGGGAACATAAAAAAAACACTGTAACTCACCTCTCCTATGCTCCGCAGGCTTTGGGCCTGTTTGGTGACGTCCCAGACGTCAGCCGACATCATTATGCGTCGCGACGCCGGCCTGGATCACGCGAGATCCGGTCCAACATTGAAGATGGCCGAAGTAGCGCACGGGAGTGCAGCGGAGCGAGGAAGAGGTAAGTTGCAGTGTTTTTTATGTTTGTATCCTCCCTTGGGTCTCCGATCATTATACTTTGGGGTCTGAAAAGACCCCAGAGTATAATAATCGTTCATAGGTGGTCCACAATGGGACACATAATAGTGGGTGCAGGGGCCACTATGAGGCAAACTACTGTGTGCAGGGGCCACTATGGGGCAAACTACTGTGTGCAGGGGCCACTATGGGGCAAACTACTGTGTGCAGGGGCCACTGTGGGGCATAATATTGTGTACAGGGGCCACTATGCTGCATAATACCGTGTGCAGGGGCCACTATTGCGCATAATACTGTGTGCAGAGGCCACTATGGGGCATAATACCGTGTGCAGGGGCCACTATGGGGCATAATACCGTGTGCAGGGGCCACTATGGGACATAATACCGTGTGCAGAGGCCACTATGGGACATAATACTGTGTGCAGGGGCCACTGTGGAGCATAATAGTGTGCGCAGGAATGCGGTTTGTGTGTGGGGGGGGGGGGGGCGGCGGTTTGTGGGGGGGCCCCATGTCAAATGTTCGCCTTGGGGCCCAGGCATTCCTAGTTACGCCACTGGGTACAGCCTTGTGTTGTTTGTAGTGTGCACTTTGTCAGGTTGTTGCACGCTGCAGACAGCAGTGTTAGAGTCTCTCCGCAGCAGACGGCTCCCCGGGGCTTTTGCTTTGCATCATCTAATCCAGAACTGATAACACGAAGAACTTGTCTGACACTTCTCTTTTTACAATTTCCATTGCTATGAAGCTGTCGCTAAATCCTGCAGAAGAATAATCTGAGTCTGTCTCCAGGTCCCGAGGATAAGAAAAGCTCAGGTGTGAGAATTGTATTTTCGCATGTTCCTGGCAGCGGAGACACCAGGAGCGGAGATAAGGGGCTTGGTAGGTCCCATGGGGACACATTTACAGAAGTGCTAAATTATCCTTGTAAATGCAGGATCAGAGGTGAAGTGTTTGATGCATATTATGCGGTGCTGTGGTGAGTGGGGGTGCACATCCAAAGCAATAGAACGGTCACATAACAAAATGGCGGATTGGCAGACAGTACACAATATGACAACTCACATCTGACAACATCCTCCAGTTCACGGCGATGACCTGGTTTGGTCCTTACACTGCTCCTGGGGGTGTCCAGCATTTTGCTGCTAATTTATCGCTTCTGCCCATCCAACATTCATCACAGATTGCTGGCTTCGAACTATGGCTTCTTCATGTGACATTTATCACCATTCCTTGCAGTTGTCAGACATGTCAGGAGATCGGAGAGGTCTCTGTAGTCTATTTCACATATACAATAGGTGCACCTGAAGTCAAATTTACGCCAGTCAGGACCCAGTGTCAATATGTGGTATAACTTATCCCAGTTTTTCTGGCATGTCCGCCCCGACCTTCCTGGCTTCCACCCAGCTCGCTGTGTATAAGAGTGGAAAACCTGGCGCAGGAGCTGAGATGTGACATCAGGCACAAAGTTACCGCACATTTCTGGCCACTTTCTAGGTGCAGCCCAGATAGTAAATCCATAGATCATATCACCCATCAATGGTACAGACATAAGATGGCAAAGTATAAATACAATCTAATATCATGACCCATATACTGTGAGGACCAGCAGTGACCCAGCTATTGCACATATCCCCCCTAAATTCACTGCCGGTCACTACATTGGCTGCCTATATAATACAGAATACAATATAAACTTCTCCCCCCTCACCACAAGGCTCTCCATAATGCTGCACCTCCCTACATTTCCTCCCTCATCTCTGTCTATCACACAACCCGTGCTCTCCGCTCACTCAATGACCTAAGACTAACATCCTCTATTATCAGAACCTCCCACGCTCGTATACAAGACTTCTCCCGAGTTGCACCACTTCTCTGGAATGTTCTATCCCGGACTATCAGATTAACACCCAATTTCCACAGCTTCAAGCGTAAACTAAAGACACATCTAATCAGACAGGCCTTTCACAACTCCTAATGTAAACCCTTCCGTAGTTAGAATCCCTAAAACGTCCCCTCCTCTGTTCACGCTCCCGCGTTACCTCACAGGATATGAGGCCGTATCAGACTAATTTTATATGTCCGGGCACCGTCTGCGCGTTACAGGACACGACTGGTGACGGCTCCTACAGCTTTATATATGTGTAATGGCAGTAACCTCTATTACACAATTGTCTGACCAGTGTATAAGCAATGCTACCTCCGATGTCACCCCCTCTACCTCATAGATTGTAAGCTCTTGTGTCACCTCCTCTACCTCATAGAGTGTAAGCTCTTGTGTCACCTCTACCTCATAGATTGTAAGCTCTTGTGTCACCTCCACCTCATAGATTGTAAGCTCTTGTGTCACCTCTACCTCATAGATTGTAAGCTCTTGTGTCACCCCCTCTACCTCATAGATTGTAAGCTCTTGTGTCACCTCCTCTACCTCATAGATTGTAAGCTCTTGTGTCACCTCCTCTACCTCATAGATTGTAAGCTCTTGTGTCACCTCCTCTACCTCATAGATTGTAAGCTCTTGTGTCACCTCTACCTCATAGATTGTAAGCTCTTGTGTCACCTCTACCTCATAGATTGTAAGCTCTTGTGTCACCCCCTCTACCTCATAGATTGTAAGCTATTGTGTCACCTCCTCTACCTCATAGATTGTAAGCTCTTGTGTCACCTCTACCTCATAGATTGTAAGCTCTTGTGTCACCTCTACCTCATAGATTGTAAGCTCTTGTGTCACCTCCTCTACCTCATAGATTGTAAGCTCTTGTGTCACCTCTACCTCATAGATTGTAAGCTCTTGTGTCACCTCTACCTCATAGATTGTAAGCTCTTGTGTCACCTCTACCTCATAGATTGTAAGCTCTTGTGTCACCTCTACCTCATAGATTGTAAGCTCTTGTGTCACCTCCTACCTCATAGATTGTAAGCTCTTGTGTCACCTCCTCTACCTCATAGATTGTAAGCTCTTGTGTCACCTCCTCTACCTCATAGATTGTAAGCTCTTGTGTCACCTCTACCTCAGAGATTGTAAGCTCTTGTGTCAACCTCCTCTACCTCATAGATTGTAAGCTCTTGTGTCACCTCCTCTACCTCATAGATTGTAAGCTCTTGTGTCACCTCTACCTCATAGATTGTAAGCTCTTGTGTCACCTCTACCTCATAGATTGTAAGCTCTTGTGTCACCTCCTCTACCTCATAGATTGTAAGCTCTTGTGTCACCTCTACCTCATAGATTGTAAGCTCTTGTGTCACCTCCTCTACCTCATAGATTGTAAGCTCTTGTGTCACCTCCTCTACCTCATAGATTGTAAGCTCTTGTGTCACCTCCTCTACCTCATAGATTGTAAGCTCTTGTGTCACATCTACCTCATAGATTGTAAGCTCTTGTGTCACCTCCTCTACCTCATAGATTGTAAGCTCTTGTGTCACCCCCTCTACCTCATAGATTGTAAGCTCTTGTGTCACCTCCTCTACCTCATAGATTGTAAGCTCTTGTGTCACCTCTACCTCATAGATTTGTAAGCTCTTGTGTCACCTCTACCTCATAGATTGTAAGCTCTTGTGTCACCCCCTCTACCTCATACATTGTAAGCTCTTGTGTCACCTCTACCTCATAGATTGTAAGCTCTTGTGTCACCTCTACCTCATAGATTGTAAGCTCTTGTGTCACCTCCTCTACCTCATAGATTGTAAGCTCTTGTGTCACCTCCTCTACCTCATAGATTGTAAGCTCTTGTGTCACCTCCTCTACCTCATAGATTGTAAGCTCTTGTGTCACCCCCTCTACCTCATAGATTGTAAGCTCTTGTGTCACCTCCTACCTCATAGATTTGTAAGCTCTTGTGTCACCTCTACCTCATAGATTGTAAGCTTTGTGTCACCTCTACCTCATAGATTGTAAGCTCTTGTGTCACCTCCTCTACCTCATAGATTGTAAGCTCTTGTGTCACCTCTACCTCATAGATTGTAAGCTCTTGTGTCACCTCCTCTACCTCATAGATTGTAAGCTCTTGTGTCACCTCTACCTCATAGATTGTAAGCTCTTGTGTCACCTCCTCTACCTCATAGATTGTAAGCTCTTGTGTCACCTCTACCTCATAGATTGTAAGCTCTTGTGTCACCCCCCTCTACCTCATAGATTGTAAGCTCTTGTGTCACCCCCTCTACTTCATAGATTGTAAGCTCTTGTGTCACCTCCTCTACCTCATAGATTGTAAGCTCTTGTGTCACCTCCTCTACCTCATAGATTGTAAGCTCTTGTGTCACATCTACCTCATGGATTGTAAGCTCTTCTGTCACCTCCTCTACCTCATAGATTGTAAGCTCTTGTGTCAACTCTACCTCATAGATTGTAAGCTCTTGTGTCACCTCCTACCTCATAGATTGTAAGCTCTTGTGTCACCCCCTCTAACTCATAGATTGTAAGCTCTTGTGTCACCCCCTCTACCTCATAGATTGTAAGCTCTTGTGTCACCTCTACCTCATAGATTGTAAGCTCTTGTGTCACCTCCTCTACCTCATAGATTGTAAGCTCTTGTGTCACGTCTACCTCATAGATTGTAAGCTCTTGTGTCACCTCCTCTACCTCATAGATTGTAAGCTCTTGTGTCACCTCCTTACCTCATAGATTGTAAGCTCTTGTGTCACCTCTACCTCATAGATTGTAAGCTCTTGTGTCACCTCCTCTACCTCATAGATTGTAAGCTCTTGTGTCACCCCCTCTACCTCATAGATTGTAAGCTCTTGTGTCACCACCTCTACCTCATAGATTGTAAGATCTTGTGTCACCTCCTACCTCATAGATTGTAAGCTCTTGTGTCACCTCTACCTCATAGATTGTAAGCTCTTGTGTCACCTCTACCTCATAGATTGTAAGCTATTGTGTCACCTCTACCTCATAGATTGTAAGCTTTTGTGTCACCTCCTCTACCTCATAGATTGTAAGCTCTTGTGTCACCCCCTCTACCTCATAGATTGTAAGCTCTTGTGTCACCTCCTCTACCTCATAGATTGTAAGCTCTTGTGTCACCTCCTCTACCTCATAGATTGTAAGCTCTTGTGTCACCTCCTCTACCTCATAGATTGTAAGCTCTTGTGTCACCTCCTCTACCTCATAGATTGTAAGCTCTTGTGTCACCCCCTCTACCTCATAGATTGTAAGCTCTTGTGTCACCTCCTCTACCTCATAGATTGTAAGCTCTTGTGTCACCTCCTCTACCTCATAGATTGTAAGCTCTTGTGTCACCTCTACCTCATAGATTGTAAGCTCTTGTGTCACCTCCTCTACCTCATAGATTGTAAGCTCTTGTGTCACCTCCTCTACCTCATAGATTGTAAGCTCTTGTGTCACCTCTACCTCATAGATTGTAAGCTCTTGTGTCACCACCTCTACCTCATAGATTGTAAGCTCTTGTGTCACCTCTACCTCATAGATTGTAAGCTCTTGTGTCACCTCCTACCTCATAGATTGTAAGCTCTTGTGTCACCTCTACCTCATAGATTGTAAGCTCTTGTGTCACCTCCTCTACCTCATAGATTGTAAGCTCTTGTGTCACCTCCTCTACCTCATAGATTGTAAGCTCTTGTGTCACCTCCTCTACCTCATAGATTGTAAGCTCTTGTGTCACCTCTACCTCATAGATTGTAAGCTCTTGTGTCACCTCCTCTACCTCATAGATTGTAAGCTCTTGTGTCACCTCCTCTACCTCATAGATTGTAAGCTCTTGTGTCACCTCTACCTCATAGATTGTAAGCTCTTGTGTCACCACCTCTACCTCATAGATTGTAAGCTCTTGTGTCACCTCTACCTCATAGATTGTAAGCTCTTGTGTCACCTCCTCTACCTCATAGATTGTAAGCTCTTGTGTCACCTCCTCTACCTCATAGATTGTAAGCTCTTGTGTCACCTCCTCTACCTCATAGATTGTAAGCTCTTGTGTCACCTCTACCTCATAGATTGTAAGCTCTTGTGTCACCCCCTCTACCTCATAGATTGTAAGCTCTTGTGTCACCTCCTCTACCTCATAGATTGTAAGCTCTTGTGTCACCTCCTCTACCTCATAGATTGTAAGCTCTTGTGTCACATCTACCTCATGGATTGGTAGCTCTTGTGTCACCTCTACCTCATAGATTGTAAGCTCTTGTGTCACCTCCTCTACCTCATAGATTGTAAGCTCTTGTGTCACCTCCTCTCCCTCATAGATTGTAAGCTCTTGTGTCACCTCCTCTACCTCATAGATTGTAAGCTCTTGTGTCACCTCTACCTCATAGATTGTAAGCTCTTGTGTCACCACCTCTACCTCATAGATTGTAAGCTCTTGTGTCACCTCTACCTCATAGATTGTAAGCTCTTGTGTCACCTCTACCTCATAGAATGTAAGCTCTTGTGTCACCTCTACCTCATAGATTGTAAGCTCTTGTGTCACCTCCTCTACCTCATAGATTGTAAGCTCTTGTGTCACCTCCTCTACCTCATAGATTGTAAGCTCTTGTGTCACCTCTACCTCATAGATTGTAAGCTCTTGTGTCACCTCCTCTACCTCATAGATTGTAAGCTCTTGTGTCACCTCCTCTACCTCATAGATTGTAAGCTCTTGTGTCACCTCTACCTCATAGATTGTAAGCTCTTGTGTCACCACCTCTACCTCATAGATTGTAAGCTCTTGTGTCACCTCTACCTCATAGATTGTAAGCTCTTGTGTCACCTCCTCTACCTCATAGATTGTAAGCTCTTGTGTCACCTCCTCTACCTCATAGATTGTAAGCTCTTGTGTCACCTCCTCTACCTCATAGATTGTAAGCTCTTGTGTCACCTCTACCTCATAGATTGTAAGCTCTTGTGTCACCCCCTCTACCTCATAGATTGTAAGCTCTTGTGTCACCTCCTCTACCTCATAGATTGTAAGCTCTTGTGTCACCTCCTCTACCTCATAGATTGTAAGCTCTTGTGTCACATCTACCTCATGGATTGGTAGCTCTTGTGTCACCTCTACCTCATAGATTGTAAGCTCTTGTGTCACCTCCTCTACCTCATAGATTGTAAGCTCTTGTGTCACCTCCTCTCCCTCATAGATTGTAAGCTCTTGTGTCACCTCCTCTACCTCATAGATTGTAAGCTCTTGTGTCACCCCCTCTACCTCATAGATTGTAAGCTCTTCTGTCACCTCTTCTACCTCATAGATTGTAAGCTCTTGTGTCACCTCTACCTCATGGATTGTTAGCTCTTGTGTCACCTCTACCTCATAGATTGTAAGCTCTTGTGTCACCTCTACCTCATAGATTGTAAGCTATTGTGTCACCTCTACCTCATAGATTGTAAGCTTTTGTGTCACCTCCTCTACCTCATAGATTGTAAGCTCTTGTGTCACCCCCTCTACCTCATAGATTGTAAGCTCCTGTGTCACCTCCTCTACCTCATAGATTGTAAGCTCTTGTGTCACCTCCTCTATCTCATAGATTGTAAG
>CAMRHE010001808.1:0-33511 GCA_947044405.1 Leptodactylus fallax | reverse complement strand
CGGTGTTGAAGTTTTAGTACTGACTGACAACAACCCACTAGCTCACCTGGAAAATGCCAAGCTCGGGGCGTTAGAGCAGAGGTGGATAGCCCGAATGTCTACATTCAATTACCGCATTAAGTATCGGTCCAAGACAGAGAACCAGAATGCTGACGGACTTTCTAGGGTAACTGCCCAGACCCCCACAGAAGACGTGGATCATGAGTTGGAGCATGTGGAGGTGCCCGATTTCAGCAGATTTTCACAGGCCTTGACCGCCACTAATCAGTTTGAGATGGAGGGGACTGAAATGGCTCCTTTCTTTGGTCCCTCACGACAGGAATGGGCACAGATACAACAGACCCATGAGGGGCTGGCGCAGATGATCAAGTGTGTTGAGAAAGGCCAGAAGCCCTGTAGAGAGGAAAGAGAACGACTGACACGTGAGATATTATCTGTTTTGAGTCAGTGGGAAAAGTTGGAGATGAAAAATGGAGTGCTATGCCGAAAGGTCTATTTACCTTCTGAGATCGACATTCGATACCAAATTGTGGTGCCTAGTGAACTGGCTCGCTCCTTGGCAGTTGAGGCTCATAATAAGAATGGACATTTTGGTCATGAGAAGACCTTTCGTTGGTTACAGCGACTGATTTACTGCCCTGGTCTTCGTCAAATAGTCGAAGAAGTATGCCGCAGCTGTCGAACTTGTGAGATCCATAAGGCAATAGAACAGAGAGCTCCCCTGCAAACCATCGTGACCCAGGAACCTTTAGAAATCGTCATGATAGACTATCTAATGGTGGGCCCATCCAATAGCGGACACCAGTATTGCCTCGTAATGGTGGATCACTTCACCA
Source organism: Leptodactylus fallax (assembly GCA_947044405.1). Lineage (NCBI taxonomy): Eukaryota > Metazoa > Chordata > Amphibia > Anura > Leptodactylidae > Leptodactylus > Leptodactylus fallax. The sequence goes on along the minus strand of CAMRHE010001808.1, from coordinate 32,675 downwards.
AATTTGCGGTGGTAACCGCCACCAAGGACCAGACAGCTGAGTCAGCAGCTCGTGCTCTGTGCCAAGATTTCATTCGAGTATATGGGTGCCCCCAACGCATCCACTCCGACCAGGGCGCCTGCTTTGAGGGACACGTAATGAAAGAAGTTCAACGTATCTACGGGATAAAGAAGTCGCACACGACTCCATACCACCCTCAGGGAAATGGGGCCTGTGAAAGATTCAACAGAACTCTGCTACAGATGCTGCGGACTCTGGAGGAAGACAAGAAGTTACAGTGGCCTCAGTTCTTGTCTGAAATGGTGTGGGCCTATAACAATCAGGTCCATTCTACAACGGGGTACTCTCCTTATACACTTCTCTTTGGGCGGTCTGGGCGAAGTATAGGAAAATTACAGTTGAATGATGTGGATGGGTTCCCTCCGAGGGATCCAACCTCTTGGGTGCGGGCGCATCGGCAGAGACTTGAGACGATCCATCGATTGGTGCGGCAGCGCCTGCAAGAACATCCCCATCCTGATAAGACCCCAGTGCAAGAAGCACCATTGCAACCAGGCGACCTGGTGCTAGTTCGTGTCAAGAAACCCCAAGGGAAATTGGAAAGCAGATGGGAGGCTTTGCCGTATCGTGTTGTTGGCCGCAAGTATGCGAATGGGCCAGTGTACCAGGTCCAGAAAGAAGGAACTGATTGTGTTCGAGTACTTCAACGAAATATGTTGCGCCTGTGTCATTCTGAAGGGACAAATCACGATGGGCCTGCCAATGTGAATGAGCTCCCACAGTCAGAGAATGGAGGTGCGGAATGGGCCTCCGACGAGGAGGATGATTGTTGGCCGATCCCTGCTCCTGGGGATGTTCCACCTGTGACTACTGTATCTCCGGCCTGTGCCCCCTCTGGTGCGGAATCTGCTGGTCCTTCTCAGCCCATAGCTGCAGCACCCCATAATATACCACCGGTCCTCAGACGGACCACTAGGCCAAATGCTGGTATTCCCCCTGTTCGGTATGCGCAGGATGAGTTTGTTTGGCCTGCCATACATCGGTATACTACCACCCTGTGCATAAAAGTACAACCCTCTAGATATACAGTCATAGGCAGGGACTGCCAATCTTAAAGTGGGGGGGAATATGTAAGAGACAGCCAATGTTGTCTTAAGCTTCATTTGTCTGTATAAACTGTTAATGTTGAATGTATTTCTGTGATTCTGTTCCTTTAAGACAGCAGCCATTGTAATTGTGACATGATGCTGGAGTGAGACCCCCCCCCCTTTTATGTCAGCCTGCCTGTTCTGCAGACAGAGTGTGAGCAGAGAAGCAGGAAGTGACGAGACAGAGAGCAGCAGCCATCTTGGCAAGTGTTGTATTGAACTGGTGTGGAGATTTTTCTGTACAGCTAAGCTGTATCTTGGTCCAGAGACAAACAGAGTGTAAAGAGACAACAGGACTAGTGAGTCCACGTGAAAGGAACTGTGCTCAGTGGCTGATCAGTGAGACTGACATTGTGACTGTGTATATGGATACCACAGATAGAGACTCGCAGTGCTGTTGATGTACTGGACGGCACCTGCTAAATCCCGGCTTACATCCCAGCTCAGTGTATGGATTCGGCAGGACTGTCAGTGTGCTGAGTGGAATCTGCTGTTGGATTACATTGCATTCAGTTGGTTTCCCTGTCTGTTAAAGAGGACTTCATTTCTCCCAAGATCCTGATAACCGTGAGGAGAGGACGCTTCACTATAAAAGAAAGGACCGACTTTGGGCCCCACCGCGCGCTTCTACGGACTGTAAGCGGTCCACCTGGACCACTGGGGAAAAGGGGGTGCACCCAAATGTGAAGTCAGGGTCAGTTAGGGATAGTTTTGAGTATATTGTTCATTCAGTGTCCATACTGCAGAAGTGGACAGAGTAAAAGTAGAAACCATTGCAGAATTTGCCTTGAAATTGTTCATGCTATATTGTATATTTTGCTTGTCTTTAGCCCTGTCATTTTACCTTTAACTAGCCTTTATTAACTTATAGTAAATATATATTTTTTTCTTGAACTACCGCGTGTGCGTTCATTTCTGGTTGCGGAGTCCAAACCACCTGCCTTGCTCTCGGTTCACATGTGCATGTGTGATGGGTGGGTGTAGGGTAGGTGGGAACCCAGGGAGGAGGATGCAGAGCACAGCGGGCCATAAGTGAGCAGGCAGCTGTGACCACCAGAAACACTGGGAGCCAGCGGTCACAAGCCATCAGTGTAACACAGCCACATGGTCTACCTCTATGACATGTATGCCCTCAACAATCTCTAGATTCTGGACGCCTCTTCTAGCATTATAATATCCCTGACAATAGCATATAGCAAAGGGTTGCCTAAACTAAACCAACCCTATAAATCTCTCTTATTAACAATTAGTAATTATTGTAATATTTATAGTGGAGTTGAGCACTTATATCATTGCTACAGGACTCCAGACCAGGAAATGGACAGGTTATTGCACTGGTTTCACAATATTAATCTGATATGCAAAGTACAAGTTTGTATCCCTAACATCACTTATATCCCTTACATCACTTACATCACTTATGCCTAATTCAATTATACGCTTGGTATTCACAGACCTGCCTATTGTGCACAAGCATGTGCAATAATGTACACTGTAATAGCTGATACAAGATACAACTCCTGGTATATAACATAACTTTTTTTAAATGTCTCTTTTTTGTAGCAAATACTCTAGCAAGCAATGGAACTTGCAGTGAAACATTCTGTGACCCTTTCTGTTGCCCCTGTATTCTTACAAAATAAACCCTGTACGTTACTGTTTTATAATCCCTGGAGTGTAATCTTGGATAAATTATTGGTTTCAGGCTTTTCCTGCCACAAAACAAGATATTTTGTGACTTGAGGAGATGAGCATACCTCTCTAGTCTCTACATGAGCTGACAGATCTTGGGTTTGTGACACTTCTGACTTCAGGGAGCCTTAAACAGGTTTTTCGAGAAATTAAATATTGATGACTATCCTTAGGATCGGTCATCAATATCTCAGGCGTGGGTTTCAACACCCAGGACCCTTAGATCAGCTGTTTGAAGAAGCCACCACTTTCTAGTGAGTATTGTGGCCTCTTCATTGCTTAGTAAGCATAGCACCATACATTGTCTAGTGGCTGTGCTTGGTAATGCAGCTCAGCCCCCTTCAATTGAAAGGGACTGAAATGTAATAAATGAACAGAAAGCCACCTGGCCTGTGAAGCTTTGGCTCCAGCAGCAAAATCCCCATAGCAATCATCTGATCACTAAGACAGTTCTCATATTAAAGGGATTGTATGACCCCTTTTATAGCTATATTATGGACTGCTAAAGTACAAGTAAATTGATCAGATCAATGTAGAACCTTCCATGTTTGACTCAGTAGAACTTAAGAATAGTCCAGGACTTGGGGTTGGATTATGGCTGTCCGATACCAACCATATGGTTCAGAAATTTGATGGGTAAATAAAGGGTTTTGGAATGATCACATATACAGAAATACTTATTAAAAAAAAAAACTAAAGTATCCCATGATACCATTAAGTAAATTAAAAAAAATGTGTTGCCTCCTTTATCTCCTATATTGCAATTGCCATTGAGACAGATGTTGGTCCCCTTTAAAACGTTCCCTACTCTATACAGTGCAACAGTGCACAACAACCCTCAATGCTGCAACACAGCACCTGCAGGGGGAGTGATTTAGACATCCAATAGCACCCCTGTTACCAAGCTTAGCCCCCTTGGCTTTGAACCACATTCACCTAAAGTTACAGCACCACAGCAACCAAGACCACCAAGTGAAAAGATAAAAAAAACCTACCTCTTATTGTGGTCTTTAGGCTACGGTCCTATGGGGTCCTAGGGGCAGCTAACAACCACAACGATGTTGAGGTCGGAGAAATATTCAAAGCAATTGTTAACAATTGCACACAGTTGTGCAAGAATACTCTGCCACCTGGTGTATACATTTTATGGCTGTTTTGAGGGGGGAGGGGTGTTCTTTTAGTTGTGAAATTTTTTAACATCATAAGCATCCTATTGTTTCGATGTCTCCATCCTAGGCACACCTGCTGGACATAATAATCTCTGAGTTATGTAACTGGAAAGATTACAATGGGCATGATTTATATAGTTGCTTAATGTGGTGAGGACAGAAGTTACATTTATTGTATAGCACAGGAAAGGTTATCAGAGGAACATGATATCTCAGGTAAAAGTAATGGAAAAGAAACCAACCAGAATAATCTGTATCAGTGGGGGTGTTTAATAATCTAATCCTCAAAGAATTATCTCAGATTAAGCAAAAACCAAACCACACAAAAAAGAAGGATAAACAAAAAAGAAAGCAGAATATAGTAATAAAAGTAACAGATAAGGACAGACGGAAAACGTACGACTTAAACGTCGGAAAAAAGGATAGGGAATGGCTTGGGAAAGGTTTGAGATGCATTGCTTAAAAACCCATTCACTTCAATGGGTTTTTACAGCAATGTGCTGGTGTGCGCTTACACCCCCTGCGCCGCGAAGCCGTTTTTTTTTTCGTCGGAAACAAAGTCCTGCATGTCTTTTTTTTCTGACATTTAAGTCGGATTCGCGGTGGGCGAAGTTCCGGCGCAAGTGTGAACCCACCCTAAACCTTCATACATGATGTCCTATTGTTTTTTCTGCTACTAATAGCCCCATTATGGCTGCAGCACATTTTCCATTTTGCTTTGGGGCCAGGGGCATGTACAATACAGAGCAGTCTAACCCCTCTATATCCATTATTACTACTACTGGTTTCTTTACATGTAATTCTCACAGGAGTAACTGTACAATAGCAAACAAATAGCTGATACAATCCCAAGAGAACATAATATATGAGATCCAGGGACATTGGACTGAAAATACCGGTTATGATGCAGTTACAAAGTTCCCTGACATAGTAAAAGAGAGCTCTGAGTACAATCTAGATAGCTGCTTACCGTCTATGACTAACATCCCATTAGCTATAACACAAGCAGCTGGTCAGAAGTAGATAGATTCTCCATACACTCACTGTGAGCTGTGAGAAGTTGTAGAAACTTCTTTGAGCAATGTACAGCCAGGGAGCATGGAGCAGCACATCTATATGTGAACTTATAGAGGCTGTGAAGAGAGATCTGCCCATCCCCCTTCACTTCCTGTGTTTCAGTCTTTTGGTTTCTAAAGACAGATCTTCCCTAGTAACGCGACATTACATTACTCTTTGGTCCAGAATCACATGATCTATTAAATAAGAGCAAGTTATCTGAAAAGTCAGTGACCATTGATAATGCTCAAAGCAATTAATGTGTACAGCAGATGTGACATCTCTATATTCTGTGATCTGACACAAGATGAGGATGTGACTTGGCATAGAGATCCTTTATCATATATGTAGCAGATACAATTATTAATTAAGTACATTCAGGTTAGTGTCACCAGCTTGTGCATCGCTGCCTCCATTGCCAAGATGTCACTGTTTTTGTCAATACACAAATGAGCTCTCATATTGAGGGCATTGCTCCAAAAAGTAGGTCATTTGAATATTAAAAAAAATTCAGGGTACTCCAGTCTATCTATCTGAGTTGAGATATGCTGGGTTCTTTGTAATGTACAGTAATATGGACATACATGTTTCAGCGGACAGTTCCCTTTTTGATAAACTCAATCTTTGGGGTTCTTCTCTCTGACCCCCATAGATGTCTATGAGCTGCTCTTTGCAATGGCTCTCTGCTATGTCTAATAGAATAGGGTCCTCCTAATGCGAGGATCCCGTTTCTGCCTAATGGGTCATATGGACAAAAGATGACTATTGCAGACAATACCTTTGAGAAATGACATCGCTGCAGATGTTAGTGCTCAAAAATATTGGCTGGTCAAGTATGAAGAACATCTCTTGTGGAAATTATCAGGTAAATTTGGCAAAGTAACTTCCTCCTCTATGACACGTGTGCAGGGATACATAGAACAATCTATATATAAATATTATTGTTCCAAATGTCCTCCTGTTAATTATTTGTTTTTTTTGGCTCCCATAAATGATTATAAAAACTGCACTCGGAAGTCGTGTATTCCAGATCACCACCAAAGGAGTGTTTGGCTCACTTTACAGACGCTTGTAACATTGTCTATTTATACAATAGTTTGGGACGTCGTATTCTGAAACTCAAGATTGCATTTGAGCATGATTGTGTCACCAGAAGGACAAGACTTTCCCGTACCTCAGGCAGAGATGTTCTTCAGTGCTCCTGTCATTTGGCTAGAACTTGCAGTTGATTGATTATTCCTTAAATAAACTGTCTTTACTATATCTCTTGCATCATTTATGGGGCTACCTGGTATAAACAACTCTATGAAAAAAAATTTCCCAGGTCACTTTGAGATAACAGGATGGGCTCTCTGGATCAGAACCTCCTTTTTCCAACCAGAGCAGAAGGCTTCCTACTCTGGAATATCCCCCATTCTTGGTGAAAATGTCCACCACTTCGCCTCTCATGTGTTCTGTTTGACTGTCCAGTCTTTGTAATAATGTGCCCAACATTTCCAGGCTATGGGAGAAAAGATACTTGCTCTCACTACAGTACAAAAATCAATGGGTGGGCATCCATCCATGCCAACTTCATGACATGTCCAATTGACTTGGACATGTCAAAAATTTGAAGTAAAATCTATCGAAAGAAACAAGACAAGAACAAGTACTTATCCTATAACTTCATGCACCTACTAATTTGGGATCACTGCCAGGAAACGTTTGCTGTATAATAGTATAATCTAGTTACTTAGATCTAATCTACTTAGAAATGTAAATCAGTATGTCTAAACCCCAGTCCTTAAGTAACCCCAACAGGTTATCATGGATCTCAAATAGGTTGGAGACACTGATAAGAAATCCTGAAAACATGACCCATTGACATTACTTAAGACATTCTAAAAAGTTTAATTGTTAGGATAGATCATTCATATAAAAATCAGTGGTGGTCCTGTATTCTGCACCCCCACTAATAAAGTGAATAGGACGATGGTTTAATATCCTGATACTAAGTAGACAAGGTAAATGGACCAGTGTGTCAATCTGGTATTCATGGCCTGACCTAACAATTAACCAATAATATACTGGTCCAAGTAAACCCCTTCAAGAAAGTCTCATCTAAAAAACGCAACAGACGTGAAGATAAGGTAGACCACACCACTGGGATATCAGGACTAAAAAAAAAAACTCTTTAACAAAATAAATACCATCTTTAAGAATAAGGAGTTGGGACCCCTGGTTCTTCATCTTAAAGGGTGTGGGTAGATATGAATGCTTGGGCACTTTTATTGAAATTAAATTTGGATGGAGGTGTCTAGTACATTTCAGATGTTGCCAAACAGGATCTGTGTTGGCCTTCGACAAACCTTTACATATTTCTGGGTTCACTGAGATAAGGGGATCCATGATGATCATCATAAATATGTTCTCTACTTGTAATGCTCGTGGTGATATAGATGCCTCCATTCACTGTGACTCCATCACCCAAAATCCCACACCTATCTGGAGCAAGGTCTGCTAAAAAGAATGATAAGTGGCATTGATGAAACCTCGATGACATTAGCAAGGGTTCCGGTGAAGCTAGTTTTAATAGATACCTTCATGCTTATCATGGTCCTAGCCTGTGCATGGTCATGATAAGGAAAACCTAAGGCTACATTCACATGACAGTGAAAACTTACCGTATGATGATGTCCAATGTCAATGAATGGGGGCTATTCACATGACCGTTATTTTGAAGACCCATTATCACGGACTGTCAAAATATAGGTCAAGCCCTATTTTTGGCCATTTTCATGGATTCCTTTATACATGTATGGGGTATCCATGAAAACGGGTGTCCTTGAGTGGATGTTTTTCACCGCTGTTTTGCACCTCGGTCTTGTGCATCTAGCCTAATGTAATGATTGTTACCATCAGCCTCTCCTTAGATGATGATCATAGTGTCACCAGTTGTTTCCACTTTGGCAGAAGTCTCCTCAGGTTAAGGAATACATTTCCATAAACAAAACAGCAAGCAAGAAAGTCATTTACGTATGAGGACATTGAGTAATGTCAAGGAGTAATGACAATGAAAGGCGTAATTACTGGGAAGCGTCTTTGGCAAGATGGACGTACCTGAGATATTGGGAAACTGCACCACGCACATGGTGATTACGTAGAGACCGTGAGTCATGTGTGTCAGGAATATTTTGTTTGAGTTTTTTTCTTGGCTCAATTGACATTTAGATTTTTTCCCTAAAACGTACCCTCCTCTGTTCATGCTCCCGCATTACCTCACAGGATATGATGCCGTATCAGACTAACTTTATATGTCCAGGCACCATCTGCACGTTAAAGGACACGACTGGTGACGGCTCATACAGCTTTATATATGTGTAATGACAGTAACCTCTATTACAGAATTGTCTGACCATTGTACAAGCAATGCTACCTCCGATGCCGCCCCTGCTACCTCCTGTGTCACCCCCTCTACCTCATAGATTGTAAGCTCTTGTGCACCCCCAGAGGGGGGGCCCCGGGGGGGGCCCCCCCCGGGGGGGGCCCCCCCCCCCCCCAGGTTGGGCCCGTGGGCCCCCCCCCCCCAAAGGTGAACCCCTGCGGCAGGGCCCTCAGTCACATTGTGTGAATTGACTATTTCTTTGTAATATATCTTTTTTGTCAGTACTTGAACCCTACAAATTGTACAGTGCTGTGGAATATGTTGGCGCTATATAAAGAAAAGGTATTATTATTATTATTATTATTATTATTCTGCATAATTTTTGACATTTTGCTGTTGTGGTGTCCAATATAGTCTGACAACTGAGCCCAAAAATCCCCTGATCCCTAAGGGATTACTAGCATATACTTCTGTGTTTATTTTTTGATCACTTGGTCAGCCTCCTTGGAGGTTTTATTCTCGACTTTTAAGTTCTACTCTAGTCACATCCAAAGTTACAACCAAAATTCTGTTGCTTTCTGTCAGCTTTCAGGATGCAAAATCCTTCAAAACCCTACAGATCTCCACTGGTCTGTGGTGTGTGCAGAGTGGTTCCTAGTGGAAGACTGAGCTTCTATACAAGATCATAGACGGTAGTCTGATATGAGCTACTTTTAGAACAACTGCACAGTTGTGAACTTAAATGGTTGCTAATGTTGCATGAATTATTAGTATAGGCAAATATATATTGTATCAGAGAAAAAGCTTCTTCCTTCATTTATCAGGATGCAGAGCACAGCGGCACGTAAGTGAGCAGGCACCAGCAAAACCAGCGACCATGAGCCACCAGTGTAAGACAGCCACATGGTCTACCTCTATGATATGTATAACCTTGATAAACTCTATATACTGGATCTTTCCTGTATTATTATAATATGCATGACATTAGCATAAAGCAAGTGGTTGCCTAAACTAGACCAACCCTATAAATCTCTCTCATTAACAATAATTAATTATGGCAATATTTATAGCGGAGTCGAGCACTTATTGCTACAGGACTCCAGACCAGGAAATGGACAGGTTATTGCATTGGTTTCACAATATTAATCTGATATGCAAAGTACAAGCTTTTATCACTTACTGTACATTATTTATATCACTTACATCACAGCAGCCTAATTTATTACACTTCTATACCTGTTATTAACAGACCTGCCTATTATGTACAAGTATGTGCAATATGTACATTATAATGGCGGATACAAGATGTTCCATGATATGCTCCATTTTCTTTAGCAAATGCCCTAGAAAATGATGTGAACTTTTCTGTCGCCCCTGTATTCTTACAAAAGAATCCCTGTATGTTACTGTTTGTATGGTTTCTGGTGTGCAAATCTGAGTGAACCACAAAACAAGATATTTTGAAACCCGAGAAGATGAACATAGTGGGTGACCAAAAAAAACCCAAACCTTAAATAACAGAGATTTTTAGGAGTATCAAAGGCTGTGACATTATTTATTGGGTGAGCAAACGAAAAAAGAAAACACTTAAGAAAAGTGTGCAGCCTACAGGTCAGTAAAAACAGCACGGATTGCTATCTGTGTGTCATCTGTGGTTTTCACTGACCCATACATTGAAATGAATTGACAGAGCTGGAAATATGGAGATATATAATATATATATATATATATATATATATATATATATATATATGCAGCTCTTCAATTCGGCCTGGTCACACAGCCACAATAACTACAGCTGTGTTTATGGGTCCATTGAAATGTATGAATCCGTAATTTTATTCACAATTGCGAATCCACAAGTATGGTTATGTGCATGAGGCCTAACAGGACTGGCTTTGTCAGTAAAGACTATGTTAAACAATCTGTATACAGATCGAACTGCTCTATTGCAAAACAGAAAAACATTAGATTATTGGGAATGGAAGAGTTAACACCTCGTGTTCCATTCCACAACCTTACATACCATATACAGTATGACATCAGCACTATAAGGTGTCCACCTTCCACTGATGGCTGTCAGCTGATGTCAGGTGGTGCCAGATTGTCACAGGACTCACAAGATCTGTGTCTCTTCTGTATTTTCACTGTGCAATATATATGGCAGTGGCCATTTTAGACAAGTCTGAGACAAATCGCCATTTATTTGGTTTTGTAAAAAAAAACATCAATTTGGAATATTCAGATCGAACCTGGATCGTGACGAATCGGTTCACCCGTCTCTATAACCACAAATACTGTATCTGTATCGGTGGAGGTGTTTAATCATCTAATCCTCAAAGAATTATCTCAGATTAAGCATAAACCGCTTCATAAACCAAATCATGCAAAAAAGAAAGATAAACACTCAGGATAAAAAAGAAATGAGAGTATATTAATAAAAGTGACTGATAAGGACAAAGGGAGTTGTAATTTTGGAATATACCGCAAATTGATAAAATCAATAAATAAAATAGCCCCAAAAAAACAATCAGTCACAATTAAAAACCTTGTAACATAATGGAAAATTACTTACTATTACAAAAAATTCATTTGAGTCTCTTAACACCAAGCATCCAAAAATTCTGCTTATTTACTCTAACGCAATCTTCTGAGTTACGTAACCAGAAAAATTACAATGGACGTGATTCATATGGTTGCGTAATGCAGTGAGGACAGACATCGCATTTATTATAAACCACGGGACAGGTAAACAGAGGAATATATAGCTTAGACTGACAAAAAAAGAAAAGAAACTAATAATGCAGAGTAAAAAATACCCCATTTATACATAAAAAATATAAGAAAAAAGTTCATATGAAAAATAGGGGCAAGAGGGACATAGATGTGCTAAAAAATATAAGGATATGAATACCAGCCAACAGCAATAACCGCTCCCCTATGGAAAAAAATATGGACCCTCATTTCACTAAGCCCATTACCTTAAAAATATGGAGGCCAGGGAAGAGTCATCCCATAGTACAAAGCCAAAAATGTTCATACAGTCATAATAATAAACAGCACCAAAAGAAAGAAATATTTACCATTCTGAACTGTTTTGACTCCTTAGAGAATGAGAACGAGATTTTTGGAAAGAAAGAAATGAAGATAGAAGGGGAAAGGAAAGAATGAATGAAGTAGACAGAAAATGAAACTCGGGTTAGAAGAAGAAACCGGGGGAGAAGAAGCAATGAATTAAATTAATTACAAATGAAATGAAAAGATTTATAAACAAATTAATTTTGGTTATTTCTTAATGTTCACAACTGAATATAGAAAAGACCAAAAATAACAGAAAAATTCAACAAAATTATGAGTGTGCTGCAGAAATGTAGTATGCGGATATCTATCACTTACGTGTACTATATACCACCCATAAGAATCCCTCAAAGTTCAACCCACCAGAAAAATCTGCATCAGTGGAGGAGGTATTTCATGATCTAATTTTCAAACATTTTTCTTGGATAAAGCACAAACCACTTCATAACCCAAGCCATACCAAGAAAGGCATACACTGTTGGAAACTCATGAGGGTATAGTAATAAAAGTATCAGATAAGGGGTAGGGCGAGTTTTGAAAAGAGAAAAAAAAAACACTAAAAAGTAATAACTTTTTGAGAGATTGATTAAAAAAAAAAGCAGAAATTTAAATTCAATCCCATCAAAAAAAATGATCAAAAACCCCCAAAAGTCATTGTAAGGTAAAACTAAAATCAACTCACTGTATTATGAAAAAATATCTGATAATTCTGGCTATTTACCAGAAAAATGTTTAAAGCTGAGGCCCCACGTTGCGGAAACGCAGCTTTTTTTGTTGCAGATTTTGCAGCAGTTTTTTTTTAACCAAAGCCAGGAGTAGATTGAGCAGAAGATAGAAGTGTAGGAACTTCCTATATATTTCCCATTCCTTTTGTAACTATTCGTGGCTTTGGCTCAAAAAAACGCAGCAAAATCTGTAACAAAAAAAGCTACGTTTTCACAACGTGGGGCCTGAGCCTAAGGGACATGTTGTCACTCTTAAAAGGGGCCATTTTCACAAGAAGGTGTGAATAAGATCAGGGAACATATGTGCAGAAATAACTCATTATGTAAAGCGTACAGGCAGTAGCGTAACTAGGAATGGCTGAGCCCCAAGGCGAACATTTGACATGGGCCCCCCCCCCCCGAAAAGCCGCCCCCACCCCCCCCCGCACAAACCGCCGCCCCCACCCCCCCCCCCACATAAACCGCATTCCTGCACACACTATTATGCACCATAGTGGCCCCTGCACACAGTATTATGCCCCATAGTGGCCCCTGCACACAGTATTATGCCCCATAGTGGCCCCTGCACACAGAATTATGCCCCATAGTGGCCCCTGCACATGGTATTATGTCCCATAGCGGCCCCTGCGAACTGAAATATGCCCCATAGTGACTCCTGCACACAGTATTATGCCCCATAGTGGCCCCTGCACACAGAATTATGCCCCATAGTGGCCCCTGCACACAGTATTATGCTCCATAGTGGCCCCTGCTCACAGTAGTATGCCCCATAGTGGCCCCTGCCCACAGTAGTATGCCCCATAGTGGCCCCTACAAACAGTAGTATGCCCCATAGTGGCCCCTGCACACAGTATTATGCCCCATTGTGGACCACTCATGAACAATTATTATACTCTGGGGTCTTTTCAGACTCCAGAGTATAATGATCGGAGACCCAGGGTAGGATACAAACATAAAAACAATGCTACTTACCTCTTCCTGGCTCCGCTGCACTCCCGTGCACTACTTCGGCCATCTTCAATATTGGACCAGATCTCGCGTGAGTGAGGGCGACGTCGCGATGCATAATGACGTCGGCTGACGTCTGGGACATCACCAAACAGTCCCGAAGCCTGCAGAGCATAGGAGAGGTGAGTTACAGTGTTTTTTATGTTCCCTCACCTCCCCTGGGCCCCCGATCATTATACTCGGGACCCCCGAGTATAATAATAGCAGTGTATGTGGGGTTCACGGTAGCAGCTGCCACAGGGCTTTGGGTCCCGGGCCCCATGATGTTCTGGGCCCTGTGGCAACCGCTACCGCTGCTATCCCGATATTTACGCCCCTGCATACAGGAGTTTCTTGATTTAGTGCATTTAGTTTCAGTGCTGTGCAAATGTTTTAGACAAGTGTAGTAAAATGCTGTAAAGTAAGAATGTATTCAGAAATAGCTGTGTTAATAGTTTTTTTTTTTTGCCAATTACAAAAATCAAGTTAGTGAAGAAAAGAGAAAACTGAATTCCATCAATATTTGGTGTGACCTTTGCCATTTGGAGGAGGAGTCCTGGAAGTGATGATCCGGCCCCCACAGATATGGCCCTGATCTCAATATCATCCAGTCTGTCTGGGATGACATGAAGAGACAGAAGGATTGGCCAAGCCTACATCCACAGAAGATCTGTGCTTAGTTCTCCAAGATGGCGGGAACAACCTCCCTGCCCAGTTCTGCCAAAAACTGTCTGCAAGTACCGAGAAGAACTGATGGAAGGCAAAGGGCAAAGGTCACACCGAATATTGATGGGATTTATATTTCTCTTTTCTTCATTCACTTTACAGTTTGTTCATTGCCAAAAATAAACTATAAACCTGTCTATCTTCAAAAGCATTCTTACTTTGCAGTATTTTATTTATGTCTGCCTAAGACTTTTGTACAATGTTATATGGTAACCCATAATTATTTTTTTTGGGAGGAAAATACTTTATCTAGATTATAGGTACTGCAATCGGCCAAAATGTTCCCTTAAGTTATTTCAACTTTTTCATGGTATTGTGGAAATTGTAGACAATTTCCATTTTGTGCTACCAAACAGCTTTAACAAATAGTGTCATTATACAGACAACTATCTCCTCCTTGGGATGTAAGTAAAGCACAATAAAGACTGACTTACATCTAATAATCTAATAATAATGGATGGAATATAACATTAGCCTGGGACATAAGTTGGATAACTGTAAACTTTTGGTACATAGCCATATTTTATAAGTTATGGTTCTTTTTGTACAGAAATGTTTTACCAGATTATAAAGTCTTTACGTCTTTCCTGGGTTAAGAATATTCCAATAATCAGCTCTGCATAAAATCTGTTTTTGGACATCAAAGTATAATTTTTTGCAAAGGGTTTGCAATGCCCCTGAAAAATTCATAAAGCAATGAATAAGAATAAAGGAGTGGTCAGGAGAAGCAGGAGTCCACCTTACTAGGTCTCAGTTCTTTGTTTATAGGGCTCCATCGGTGATGTCCAGTCCATGTCATGTCCATGACCACTGAAGTCACACTGGCCACGGTGGTGTACATTGACAATTTTTTTAGTGGTAAAGAGGGAGGAAAGGAGGTGTTTTTTTTGTTGTATAATATTTCATCTCAATTATAGACACACCTGTGAGTTATATAATGGATGAAATCATGATGGGAGTGATTTACATGGATGTGGGTGAAGATATAAGCCATTGGTGGAGCAGCAGTCAGTGCAGAGGAACAGTAAAGGCAGGTAAGCACAAAAGGAACTAGATACATTTCATGTAGATGGAAAATGCAAAAACATAATCAAAAATAAATGGGCAATTTTCAAAAAATGTTTTGGACGCCATAGAGGAGCAATAAAATTCTATACAGTGATAATAAGGATTCTTATATGTTGTTCTTTACATCAATAGGAAAAGAAAAAAAAATCTCCAAAAAATCAATTTCCACAGGAATCAAAAATAGAAGGAAGAATGTGTCTTCGATTCACAACCGTGGCTTTGGGTAAGGCCAAATTTTTACTGTATTTACAAAATTGGATTGTTCCGGGATTATTGAGGTGAAGACTGAAGGAACAGCAGAGAAGTCTCTAGGAACCAAACTACCACTGAGCTGTGGGCAGAGAAGGGGCAAAGGGGCTTAGCAGTATTCATGTCAAATCTTTCCCTAGCTCTTATTTTCATATTAATAATATTTTGTACAAAATTAAATCCTATAGCGATCTAAATTTAGCTTAGTGGAAACATAGGGGTTTGTTGCACCCACAAGAATGCTAAAATTATTCATTAGTCATCTTCAGAGTTCTGTAAGATGCTGTAGCACTGGTGGCTCGAGGCCATTGACGTTCCACTGCTCCCGATTATTATGGCTGCCAACTTACTTACTGCTCCCACCGAGCTCTGTGTCCTCCCCGCTGCTCAGGTTCCACTCTTCTATCTGTCTGTTTATTGTACTTTAGGGAGCATACGCTGGTCCTTTCTGTTTCTTAAAGGGTCAGCTCACGCACATAAAATGTTGTCCTCAGCTACTCTCCACCAACCCCTGTCTATATAAGTCTAACAGACAGGTGCTTGGGCAAAGGTTTCTACAGTAGATTGCTAGTGTCCTGATAAGTTTACTTTCTGCATTTTGATCTGCTACTGTTTTTGACCTTGGCTTGATATCTGACCTTTTCCTTGTCTTCTGTGCTGCACTCTGCCAATACCTTGTCTGGCCCTGGCCTGTTCCTGACCTGTTCTTGAACTGTGCTGCCTACCTTGTCTACTTGCCTGACCAATGGGTGCATGCAAACTCTGCCTGCCCTGACCTCAGCCTGTTCTGAGCTACTCTCTTACCTGACCCCTCTTAGCCTGCTTGGCTGGAAACATTCCTAGAGGTAGCGCCCTGGTGTCCTCCTACAGAAAAGTCCAGATCACCATATAGGAGTTAAAGGGTGAAAACAAAGGGACCACATAGACAATACCCTCAAGAGTAGCACAAAGTCAAACACCCACTAGTTGCTATAGATGTGACCCACAGTGCCTGCAATCCAAGTAGTCAAAGATGGAGGGGCAAGAAGGAGAAAGATAGGTCAGTGATTCCTACGTATCTACATCTGTCCCCCCAGGGTGGAACTATGGGTTAAATTTATATTAGATTACAAAATAAGTATACCATAAATAAAAAAACTTTATGATTTTTTTTAAATCATCTACTATGTCAACATTCCAAGTATGTTATATTTATGGTGAGTTGTACAATTTTATTTTTCCTACCATAATCATTTTGTTACTTTTCTTTCCCAGTTCTCAGTGTTTGGTGTTTCATTGACTTTGGCTTCACCCCAGGTAACTAATTGTTCTAATTACAGTAAATAAAAATCCTTCTGTGTGGGGGAAGGGCAGTGACTACTGATCCGGTCATCACACCATAGATCTTATAGCTGTCAGTATTATTATCCTTGCCATTACCTGGTAGGTATCACTTAAAGGGACTAGAACCAATGCAAAATCTGTACCAAGGCACTCATGTACCATTTATAATACTGGTGTCTTTGTATGTGGTTGCATCCTGTTTAATAGAATAGAGTCCTGACGTGAGGATCCCATTCCTTCCTAAAGGAGCAAAAGGATTAAAATTGATCATTGCCATTGGTCCCTTTCGTAACTACATTGCTAGAGATGTTGGCATTCAAAAAACTTGGCCAGATGATGGTCAAGTGTGGAGGAACATCTCTTAATAAATGTTGGAAATAGATCTATCCTCTGTGATATATGTGCAGGAATATAGTGAATTATCTATATGTGATTATCATTTGTTCTAAACTTCTTAATTATTTGTTTTCTTTGTCTCTAGCAAATGCTTATGGGAACTGCACTCAGAATGACTGTGCATCTGCCTGTTTTGCAACGTGTTCCATGGCCCAACCGAAAACCGCAAATTGTCCTGCTGTCTGCACAAACCGTTGTGTGTGTGACTCTGGCTATTTATACAACAGTACAGGACATTGTGTTTTACCTGAAGATTGCAATTAAGCGGATTGTGTCACCAGCAAGGCGAGGCTGTCCAGTGCCTCAGACGAAGATGTTCATCTGTGCTCCAATCGCTTGACTAGAAGTTGATGATTATTCCTTAACTAACCTGTCTTTACCATATCACTTGCATCATTTATGGGGTTACCTGTTGTAAATAATTTTCAGAACCTCCTTTTTCATCCAAAGCAGGAGGCCTTCTACTCTAAAGAATCAAGGCACTATTAAAGTTCAAGAGTAACTTTCACCATATCTACCAACTCTTTGCATCCTTCAATAGCTGCTGATCTGCTGATTATGGTGGAGTTGGAATTTTTTCTCTAGCCCCTACTGTCCCTGAACAATCAGTGGTGATAGTTTCAGCACCTCATATGCTAATTAAGCTATCTACTGTCAAGTGGGTGGCCCTGGGCTGGAACAGATAATCTGACCCCACCCACCTGACAATAGAGAGCCTAATTAGCCTATTGGTTGCTAAAATTAACAGAAATGATTGCTCTGTAAAGTGCAGGCTAGAGTCAGTGGAATCAGTGGAGCAGAGCCTATTGAAGGATGCAAAGAGTTGGAGTTGGTGGAGGTGGTGAAAGGTACCCTTTAATGGACACCTATTGTTTTTGATAGGCACCATATCATTTTGTATCTCTTATGCTGTGGTATGGCATTGGCTCCAAACATGTCACTTTTTGGCAGTTGCAAAATTACTGTTGCCAATATGTTTTGACAGCCTAACATGAAAGTTGAAGTTCTCAACAGCTGGAAAGCCCTAAATTGGGGACTGTACGATAGCAACAGTGCAAGGGAAACAGGAAATTACATGGTGCCCAATGAAATCAGTAGCGTTCCTTGAGTAGCAATCCCCATCCTGTGGCTCTCCAACTCATACAAAACTACAAACCCTAACGTGGTATGATGGAAGCTGTACATTTATAGCAGCTGGACAACCACAAGTTGTTGATCAATAATGTATCTCTAATGAGCTGGTCATCGGAGGACCCAGGTCTAGAAACCCAATTAATATTAGCTGTATCTACTTTTTATTCTGTATGGAAAATTCATCTTATGAATATCTATATGAATTGTACCCAATAAAATTCTGAACCAAATATTTTACTTGTTTATTATGAAATATGTGGACCCACAGTTGGGTGTATCAAGTATGGGGCAAGTAACATCCATAAGGACATCCATGAATGTTTTTAATTTTATTTTAGGGTTTATATCAGATACAGTGCCTTGCGAAAGTATTTGGCCCCCTTGAACTTTTCAACCTTTTGCCACATTTCTGGCTTCAAACATAAAGATATAAAATTTTAATTTTTTTGGTGAATAATCAACAACAAGTGGGACACAATTGTGAAGTGGAATGAAATTTATTGGTTATTTTAAACGTTTGTAAAAAATAAAAAACTGAAAAGTGGGGCGTGCAATATTATTCGGCCCTTTTACTTTCAGTGCAGCAAACTCACTCCAGAAGTTCAGTGAGGATCTCTGAATGATCCAATGTTGTCCTAAATGACTGATGATGATAAATATAATCCACCTGTGTGTAATCAAGTCTCCGTATAAATGCACCTGCTCTGTGATAGTCTCAGGGTTCTGTTTAAAGTGCAGAGAGCATCATGAAGACCAAGGAACACACCAGGCAGGTCCGTGATACTGTTGTGGAGAAGTTTAAAGCCAGATTTGGATACAAAAAGATTTCCCAAACTTTAAACATCCCAAGGAGCACTGTGCAAGCGATCATATTGAAATGGAAGGAGTATCAGACCACTGCAAATCTACCAAGACCCGGCCGTCCCTCTAAACTTTCATCTCAAACAAGGAGAAGACTGATCAGAGATGCAGCCAAGAGGCCCATGATCACTCTGGATGAACTGCAGAGATCTACAGCTGAGGTGGGAGAGTCTGTCCATAGAACAACAATCAGTCGTACACTGTACAAATCTGGCCTTTATGGAAGAGTGTCAAGAAGAAAGCCATTTCTCAAAGATATCCATAAAAAGTCTTGTTTAAAGTTTGCCACAAGCCACCTGGGAGACACACCAAACATGTGGAAGAGGTATCCAATATCCAATAAATTTCGTTCCACTTCACGATTGTGTCCCACTTGTTGTTGATTCTTCACCAAAAAATTACAATTTTATATCCTTATGTTTGAAGCCTGAAATGTGGCAAAAGGTTGAAAAGTTCAAGGGGGCCGAATACTTTCGCAAGGCACTGTATATTGTAGCTTTTACCAAAGGAAATTGGCAGTAGACCTGACCTCTAAAGCAGGGGTTCCCAACCACCGGACCGGGCTGTTGGGAGTCTTCTGCCGGTCCGCGGGGCAGCAGGCTGGCCTAAACGCGGCCCCCGACACATTATGTGGGGCAGGTCAGCGATCTGGCCACAGTCTTGTTGCTCCTAGTCTAGCTAATGGTCCTACAGCGCTGTACACTGAGATCCCGCCAGCACGCCCCGGTCTACAGCGCTGTTTAGTGTATAACCCTGCCCCCATACGACCAAAGCCCCACCCCTAAACCGTCCGCTCCCTGCAGGGCCGTGGAGAAAAAAAGGTTGGGGACGGCTGCTCTAAAGTACATATTGTAACCATACAGGACATAAGGGCATTTGAGAATCTAAGATGTTAAGGAACTAGAATATTTGGGAAGAAACTTAACAAAATTGGTTCACCATACAGTAGTAGGTCTAATTGAGGATTGAATCACTGCTAGATATAGAGTAACCCCAAAAGGTAAGGCTATATATGCACAACAAGCTATATGGGTTGTATCAGGAGTCCTTAGCTCTCTTAGGTTACCTAGATTCCTGAAAACATGGGTTCGAAAAGATTCAGTATTAGCAATATTTATAGGCAGAGTTTTCTGGATGAGTCTCCTCTACTCAAGTTTTAGATGTGATTCTTTGTACTTTTTTGACACAAAAATTCTAATGAAGCAAAAGTAGACAATGTATGATTCTTCTTGCATTGTACTTCTTTAGACATACAGTACAAGGAGAGTCATACATGTCTAAAGGAATGTCGGCATTTCATAAATCTAACTATACACAGTAGAAATATGTTGGTCAAAACTGATAACTTTGGTGGGACTAACAGACCATCACTATTGGTATTGTGGCCTCTCAACTCTCTTGATTCAGGTTGGGGAAGATAAGGATGGGGCTGTTAAATTTCATCACAAGTTATCATTTTGTTCCCACAGAGATAGGTCACCATCAGAAGTGTCTGGCAGTAATTTACTCCTGTCTCTCTATGAGGAAGACATGCATGCTCAGTCAAGGCCCTTGAGCATGTGATTGGAATGGGAGGTCAAGGCAGCTATCTAATCTATATGTCAAGTTTACGTGTGATCCTTATGGTGATGACTCTTGTATTTCACTAGTCCTGAGAACAAGGGTAACATGCTGTTTCAAATTCTTGGCGAAGTTCTCCACCTCTCCGCCTGTCTTGAGTTCTATTTGGCGTTCTAACAATGTATCCAACATTTCCATGTTAATATCCATGGAAGGGGGCGGGGGAAGATATTCGCTCTCACAAAAGTGGAGAAATCAATGGCTGGACCTCTCTCCATGACAACTTCATGATAAAACCAATTGACATTGACATGGAAAACAAGATAAGACAAGCATTAACCCTATAACTTCATGTACCTATTTATAGTCCTACTAATTTGCAATCACTCCCAGGAAATTTTTGTTGGATAATTGTGTAATCTAGCTTACTTGGAGATGTAAATCAGAACTTCTCAACTAAGGTAACTCCAATAGGTCATATTTAGAGATGAGCGAATCAAAGTTTCGGGACTAAAAAATGACATGTCAACCATCTTCAAGAAAAGGAATTGGAACCCCTTGTTCTTAATTTCAAAGGGTGTTGGTAGACATGAATGCTTGGTCACTTTTATTGAAATGAAACTTGGGAGTATCTATTATGCTTCCAATGATATTAAGGAGAGTCTGAACTGGCCTTAAGGAAACATTTACAGATTTCAGGGTCCACTAACCAAAGGGTCCTTAAAGATCATTGTAAACATTCTCTACACATTCTCAACACTTGTAAAGTTCAAGGTTGGGTAGATGCCTCCATCCAGTGTGATTCCATCATGCAAGATTCGACATATTTCTGGAGCTACCAAGAATGATGAGTGACATCAATGAGACATTAGCAAGGGTTCTGGTGAAACTAGTTTTAATGTTCACCTTCGCCCATTTCATTGTCCTAGCTTGCACATGGTCATTAGTAAGGAAACCCTAAGACTGAGGAGAGTTGAGACAGTTACCATCAGCCTCTCCTCAGATGATGATCAAGGCGCTCCCAGTTGTTTCCACTTTGTCATAAGGTTATGGAATACATTTACATAAAGAAAACGGAAGACAATGAAGAAATTTACATATGAGGACATTGAGTAACGTCAAGGAGTAATAAAAATGACCGACATAATTACTGGGAAGCGTCTTTGGTAAGATGGACATACCTGAGATATTGGGAAACTGCACCGTGCACATTGTGATTATGTAGAGGACGTGACCATGTGTGTCATGAATATTTTATTTGAAATTTTTCTTGGCTCAATTGACATTTAGATTTTTTTTTTTATATATAACTTTTTTTCTGTTATATATTTTGTCATTTTGTTGTTGTTCTCTATTCTGTGTGGTATTTTACACTCCCCTAAAACATAACAAAAACTTTTGACTCTTCCTATTTAGCAGGTCTCTTAGTGCCCCATCTAGATTGTGAAATGTTTCCAATTGTCATTTTTTATATAATATAATAATGATATATAATAGTACATGTTATACTGCTTACACAATAGTGTGTGTTATATGTACAGTGCTGGCCAAAAGTATTGGCACCCCTGCAATTCTGTCAGATAATACTCAATTTTGTTCCAGAAAATGATTGCAATCACAAATGCTTTGGTAATATTATCTTCATTTAATTTGTCTTCAATGGAAAACCACAAAAAGAATTGTCAAAAAGCCAAATTGGATATAATTCCACACCAAACATAAAAAAGGGGGTGGACAAAAGTATTGGCACCCTTTGAAAAATCAGGTGATGCTTCTCTAATTTGTGTAATTAACAGCACCTGTTACTTACCTGTGGCACATAACAGGTGGTGGCAATAACTAAATCACACTTGCAGCCAGTTGAAATGGATTAAAGTTGACTCAACCTCTGTCCTGTGTCCTTGTGTGTACCACATTGAGCATGGAGAAAAGAAAGAAGACCAAAGAACTGTCTGAGGACTTGAGAAGCAAAATTGTGAGGAAGCATGAGCAATCTCAAGGCTACAAGCCCATCTCCAAAGACCTGAATGTTCCTGTGTCTACCACGCGCAGTGTCATCAAGAAGTTTAAAGCCCATGGCACTGTGGCTAACCTCCCTAGATGTGGACGGAAAAGAAAAATTGACGAGAGATTTCAACGAAAGATTGTGCGGATGGTGGCTAAAGAACCTTGACTAACATCCAAACAAGTTCTAGCTGCCCTGCAGTCTGAGGGTACAACAGTGTCAACCCGTACTATCCGTCGGCGTCTGAATGAAAAGGGACTCTATGGTAGGATACCCAGGAAGACCCCACTTCTGACCCAGAGACATAAAAAAGCCAGGCTGGAGTTTGCCAAAACTTACCTGAGAAAGCCAAAAACTTTTTGGAAGAATGTTCTCTGGTCAGATGAGACAAAAGTAGAGCTTTTTGGGAAAAGGCATCAACATAGAGTTTACAGGAAAAAAAAAAGAGGCCTTCAAAGAAAAGAACACGGTCCCTACAGTCAAACATGGCGGAGGTTCCCTGATGTTTTGGGGTTGCTTTGCTGCCTCTGGCACTGGACTGCTTGACCGTGTGCATGGCATTATGAAGTCTGAAGACTACCAACAAATTTTGCAGCATAATGTAGGGCCCAGTGTGAGAAAGCTGTGTCTCCCTCAGAGGTCATGGGTCTTCCAGCAGGACAATGACCCAAAACACACTTCAAAAAGCACTAGAAAATGGTTTGAGAGAAAGCACTGGAGACTTCTAAAGTGGCCAGCAATGAGTCCAGACCTGAATCCCATAGAACACCTGTGGAGAGATCTCAAAATGGCAGTTTGGAGAAGGCGCCCTTCACATCTCAGGGACCTGGAGAAATTCCAGCAGAGCATTGTAAGAAACTCATTGATGGTTACCGGAAGCGGTTGTTCGCAGTTATTTTGTCTAAAGGTTGTGCTACCAAGTATTAGGCTGAGGGTGCCAATACTTTTGTCCGGCCCATTTTTGGAGTTTTGTGTATAATGATTAATGATTTGACTTTTTTTTTTCATTCTCTTTTGTGTTTTTTCATTGCAAGCAAAATAAATGAAGATCTTATTACCAAAGTATTTGTGATTGCAATCATTTTCTGGAAGAAATTGAGTATTATCTGACAGAATTGCAGGGGTGCCAATACTTTTGGCCAGCACTGTATGTTACATGGTCAGCATACGCCCATGCATAATGTCCGCAGCAGTGCCCACAATAATAACATCCTGGTCCCTAAACTACGGCCATACTGCCTCCATGACGCCAGTCATAATGTTGTATAATACACAGCGGCAATTGTAACGTGTTCTCTGTAATTACGAGAGTGTGATTTACCCCAAGGCGCAGATCAGTTTTTAATTTGTTCTGTGGGTGATGTTGTTGGCACCAATATCTGCCATCTGCCCTGAGGATAACCAGAAGTCTTTGCACTTTTATAAGATTTGGCCTGATATTAATGCTCTCATTGTGTGAGAAGATTATTGGGGAAAACTGTACAATTGGGCAAAGGTTCTAGTACCCTGCTGCCTCTAGCCTGGATACAACAACAGATACATTTCAACATGGAGGTATACAGGTTCTGTATGGTATCCTGCGGCCCATTTGCCCACAGATGTTTCAGCTGGGTCTGTAGATCTGCACAAAGTTGGCTTCCCAGCTGTTCCCATAAATGCTCAATTGTCGATAAATCTGGTAGCCGGGCAGGCCAAGGAGATGTTATAATCTGCTGGAGACATTCCTGGGATACCCTTACTGTGTGTGGGCGAGCATTATCCTGCTGGTGCCAGTTGTCCACCCCACCATGAGAGGCAACACATGTGGCTGCAGGATGTCCTGTACACATCACGGAGCTGTTAGTGTGTCATTACACAGTGAAGGCAGGATTGAAGCGCTCACAAGGCCTCCATACTGGAACCCAACCCAGAACCCAAACAGAACCTGGATTCATTCCTAAAGGCAGTTCCAGAGTCTAGCAGTCCAGGTTTTATCATTCACGACACCACTGCAAACAAAGGGGGACAGTGACTGGCTGTCAATGAAGGACACATAATGGATGCCATGACATCAAATTTCCTTCTGGTAAGTGCCTGGAAATGACTCAGGCAGAGATATGGGCGTGTAGCACCACTCTACAGGTGGTCTGCCTGTGCCATCTAGAGCTTGTTCTCCATGTCTGCATGCCCTCACATAACCATTGCTCCCAACACCTCCTAACAACTAGCTCAGAACGGCCTAGATGGCAGCAATTCATCAAAATGACCATCTTGCATCTCTAAATCCACTGATGTGCCCTTCTCAAAGTCTGTTAACTGGGCAAAATGTCTTTGCGTGCATTGTAAAGTCATATCTTGCAGTCAACAATCTCTCACCAAGAAGTACACTACCCAAAAGTAGCCCATGAAAGCCTTTTCATAACACGGGGGGATAACTTTTATGCCCTCCTATGCTAAGATTCAATGTCTGCTAAGACCAAATCTGTAATCATTTACATATCTGCCTAAGACAGAACTGCAGGACGGGTTTTTCAGCAATGTGACAATTCTATCTGGGCGTGTTACTTGTTTTGTCAGTGAGTGCATATAATAGACTGCGTGGGTGTCAGCAGGTCCTATATTGAAACCTGTATTTTTTTCTGTTCTGTTTATTGCTATTATACTTGTGTCGCAACATAGCTGGCACAGTTTTTTTATGTACAACCTGTTCACACCCATACAGATTACTAAATAATCTTACCCTCCACATTGGTCAAAGACTACACCTGGCAGGTCACACAGGTAGGTACCGATTCCTTTGATCTAGATAATGTATTATATTAGAGAGCCCTGATACACTGCAACAAACCCTGCACATTTGTCTACATCAGGACAGATTTCAATCTAGTGATAGCAAGAAGAGGTCTTGAAAATACGATTTTTATAAGCTGATTTTACAGATCTTTTACAGGACAAAGGTGAAACAACGAGACTGATCATGAAGTCCATCTCCGTGCTGCTGCTGTCATCGCTCTGTGAGTAGGATTATTAAATATGCCTCACATATATATATATATATATATATATATATATATATGTTCTTTATGCTTAGAGCATGTTTCACTTTTTAAGAACATACCACAGTTTTAATCTTTAAAGCTTTGCTTTACTGTTTTGTAACGATTTATAGATATTTTATATTGTTTTCTCCATTCAAATAAAAAGATACATTCAGAGTTCTGACGGTACATGTGAAGCTGTCGTTTAGTTACTGTATGGCAGTATTATTTATATATTATATATCACTGTTTTTAGACTATTAAAGTATGCAGTGATATGTGGTCACTGTATGGTGGTATTATTTATACATTGTATATTACTGCAATTATTTTGTTTTATATAATGGACTGTTATGTGGTCACCTTATAGCGGTATTATTTATATATTATATATTATTTTTATTAGATTATTTTATGCATGTATGTCAGTACTATTTATGTATAAATAATATTTGTGCATTGCATATCACTGTTATTATTTTATTTTATGTAAGAAGCTGTTATGTGGTCACCGTATGGCAGGATTATTTGAGCACTATATGGTACTTGTGTGTCACTGATACTAGTGGTTTGAGGATAGGATTGTTATGTAGGCAGCTTTGTAGAATCATTATATCTATATATGCCTATATAATGGCGTCTATAGGTAGACACTGTATGGTATGGTAATGACACAGCGTACACCTTATTAAGAGGAGAGGGATACCAACAGAACATTGTACACAGGGCACCTTACAGCATAAGGACAGCCCTGGGTGTAGCTGCAGCTTGTAAATAACACTATATGCAGTTCAGGAATCTTTATTTAAGCGACTTCCTACTCTATACAGGTAAAATTACTTTTACATGCTATTAGTGTGTCTGTACCTTTAAATCTATATCTTTATAGAACAATATGACATGTCCTGACATTTGTTCACATGTCAAGGGATTAGCCCAGCATTGAGTATTTTGTTGCTTTGTAATTTGCAGGTGCGGTCTTCATACTGATTAGTGCACAAGATGTAACAAAAAGTAAGTAGTATATAATATAACCCTCCTGTCTATGACACTTTACACTTTTATAAATGGTCTCTAATACTTTATGTTATAGAATCCATTTCTATATTTCCTGGTTGCTAATACTGTTGACCCATGTAATGGATGGGTGGTTGGGGAGCGCTTGCAGCACGACTACTATTCAAGTAAAAGGAACAGCACAGCAGCCCCATGCACCGCATTGCAATGTTTCCGGGGAATTACAGCTCCGGCCTTATTACAGGAAGTGCAGCTCCCATCTAGTAGTAGCTTCCGGCAGCCTTCAGCTGGTTTGTCCTCTGGATAGGTCATCGGTAACTGTAACTCCACCCACCAGTAACCCTTTAACTCCACCCACCAGTAACCCTTTAACTCCACCCACCTCTTGTCTTGACTACCTTCAGTCAATGAAAGAAGAGACAGAGGAAGTGGAGTAACACATGGCTGCCTGATCAGACTACACACAGTTTTCTTGTAGTCTGTAACCATGGAGACACATAGATCTGCACAGAAGCTATATACACTGAATAGTAATATATTTATTTTCATGGTTATTTGCAAAGTTGCTTCATCTTTTATTTTTATTTATGCATTGAATCAATGAAAAAACATGGTTGCAAAACTTTACACAGGCATTTGGTCATTTTTACAATTCCAAAAATTACTATAGAAACAGGATATAATAATTTTTGAGCTTTTGTGGAATTTGTAATGTATTTACATTTCCAGTTCTTTTTCTGTCCCCTGTAGCTGTGACTAAAACTTCAGTCCCAGTGACTGCCTGGGGTCACGTGATTATGATGTCACGTACTCTATGCCATGCAGAGTGTCATCCATTGGCTCTCACAGGATGCTACATCACTATGATGAAATGTTACTCCTGATTCATAGTGCTAGTAAAATGGCTGAAATGATGGAGTCACTGCTCCCTCTAGTGTAGGGAAAAAATAATTCATGTGGAGTGAGGGCTGAAAGTCTGTAGATTAATGTGAGTTAATTGACTTCAGAAAAAAAAAAGTTTCCATGGGTTAATTTATAATAATAATAATAATAATAATAATAATAATAATAATAATAATAATAATAATAATAACAATAATAATAATAATAATAATATTATTATTATTATTATTATATTTAGCATATTAATTATTATTATCATCATTATTATTATTATTATTATTATTAACTTAATAATAACTACTGAGTTACTATATTTTACTCACTGATCCTCTACATACCCATTGAGCCATCATGTCACCTCATACGGTTCCCAGAAAGTTTCTCTTTCTTTCTTTCTTTCTTTCTTTCTTTCTTTCTTTCTTTCTTTCTTTCTTTCTTTCTTTCTTTCTTTCTTTCTTTCTTTCTTTCTTTCTTCTTTCTTTCTTTCTCAGTCCCTCCCCCTCCCCCTCTAACATTATTGTCATTTTGCAGCCACCCCCCAAGGATTGTGGACCCGATAAAGTTTTTAACCCATGCGGGAGCGCCTGCCCGCCCAACTGTACCCACCCCAATGAAAGCAATTGTAATAAGAGGTGTAACCCCGACTGCTTCTGTAAGGAAGGTTTCGTGTTGCTGGACGATTCATGTATAGAGAAGGAAAAATGTCTATCCTGCACTGGGAACAAGACGTACACGACATGTCTCCCAGCATGCCGCAACACCTGCAGCAAAAAGACCGAAATGTGCATCCAAATGTGTAACGGGGAGGGCTGCACCTGTAAACAAGGGTATGTGTTTCTGGACGATAAGGATATATGCATCCTTTCCGATGACTGTCCCAAGAATTAAAGAGTTGGAGCCCATAACCCTGGAGACCCTTAAAACTCCCCTTGACGCCCTCTTTGTTTTGTTATCACTTTCTGGATTTTATGTTTCTTTAAAAAAAAAATAATAATAATAATAAAAGAGTTTTGGTCATGTTCTATGTATCTGTGTCTGTCTTGAGATAATCAGGATCATTAGAGAACTAAGGGTTAAGTCCAGGCATTACTATGGATATTCATGTGGAGATGTTTCTGTATGAAGATCCCTGTATGAATATCATTTTATGACACTGAATATAATTTTATCTCACCAAATACCACCATGCAATGTCCATATTACCCCAACAGTGCCAAACAAATACACCCATGTAAGTACCCTAGTAGCATCAAATACTGCAGTGCAGCACAAATTTTCTCTCCAGAAGCACCAAGGACCACAATACAGAACCAGTGCCTGCAGCATTGACCCCCTACCCACTCATGCGCCACTGACAACAGCTTTGTCCCCCTTCCCTCTCACTCTGCCACTGACAGCAGCATAGCAGCATTGTACCCCTTTCCATCCTCCCCCAATTTATTCATTCTTTAGGCCAACATTCCCCCTTCATACCCAGTTTTCTCCACTGATAACAGCATTGTCCCCCTTCCTTCTCACTCTACCACTAATAGCAGCATTGTCCCCCTTCCTTCTCACTCTACCACTAATAGCAGCATTGTCCTCCTTCCTTCTCACTCTACCACTAATAGCAGCATTGCCCCCCTTCCTTCTCACTCTGCCACTGATATCAGCATTGCCCCCTTCCCTCTCACTATGCCACTAATAGCAGCATTGTCCCCCTTCCTTCTCACTCTGCCACTAATAGCAGCATTGTCCTCCTTCCTTCTCACTCTGCCACTGATATCAGCATTGCCCCCTTCCCTCTTACTATGCCACTAATAGCAGCATTGTCCCCCTTCCTTCTCACTCTGCCACTGATATCAGCATTGCCCCCTTCCCTCTTACTATGCCATTAATATCAGCATTGTCCCCCTTCCTTCTCACTCTGCCACTGATATCAGCATTGCCCCCTTCCGTCTTACTATGCCACTAATAGCAGCATTGTCCCCCTTCCTTCTCACTCTGCCACTAATAGCAGCATTGCCCCCTTCCCTCTTACTATGCCACTAATAGCAGCATTGTCCCACTTTCCTCTCTCTGTCACTGATACAATGATAGCAGCATTGTCCCCCTTCCTTCTCATTCTGCCACTAATAGCAGCATTGCCCCCTTCCTTCTCATTCTGCCACTAATAGCAGCATTGCCCCCTTTCCTCTCACTCTGCCACTAATAGCAGCATTGCTCCCTTCCCTCTTACTATGCCACTAATAGCAGCATTGTCCCACTTTCCTCTCACTCTGCCACTAATAGCAGCATTGCCCATTTCCCTCTCACTCTGCCACTAATAGCAGCATTGCCTCCCTTCCCTCTTACTCTGCCACTAATAGCAGCACTGCCCCCCTCCTTCTAATTCTGTTACTGATAGCAGCATTGTCCCACTTTCCTCTCACTCTGCCACTAATAGCAGCATTGTCCCACTTTATTTCTCACTCTGCCACTAATAGCAGCATTGTCCCACTTTCCTCTCACTCTGCCACTAATAGCAGCATTGCCCCCTTCCCTCTCACTCTGCCACTAATAGCAGCATTGCCCCCTTCCCTCTCACTCTGCCACTAATAGCAGCATTGCCTCCCTTCCCTCTTACTCTGCCACTAATAGCAGCATATGGACAGGGACATCCCACTCATTGCCTCCCACAAAGCCAGCCAGTACAATTTGCTCTGCACTGATGAGGGACAAAAATCCCAAAACGGCGCTGTATGCAGATAAGTGAAACTGGCTTGGCTAAAATCCCTTTTGCTGTCTCAAGACTCGGTGAGTCAAAAGCAAACTGAGGATTTGTTACATCCAACAGAGGGCGCATGAGCTCCGAGCTCCTTTCCCATAATGCCTACTAATAGCAGCATTGCCCCCCCTCCTTCTAACTCTGTCACTGATATCAGCATTGCCTCCCTTCCCTCTTACTCTGCCACTAATAGCAGCATTGTCCCACTTTATTTCTCACTCTGCCACTAATAGCAGCATTGCCTCCCTTCCCTCTTACTCTGCCACTAATAGCAGCATTGTCCCCCTTCCTTCTCATTCTGCCACTAATAGCAGCATTGTACACCTTCCCCCCCTTCCCCACTGACAACAGCATTGTGCCTCTCCTCATTCCTGCCCCAACATTCCCCCCTTAAACCCCATTTTCCCCACTGATAGCAGCATTGTCCCTTTTCCCAGTCCAGTCCCCACTGACAACAGCATTGTAGGACGATGTTGGAGATAGTAAAATAAAGGTATTGATATAATCTGGAGCTGATTCATAAAATGTTGGCTGAATCTGTCCCTGTAATAAATGACTATTCACCCAGGTACAGCAAAGAGAGTGAGACTTAATGGTGGCAAGACAAGATTTACTACAGCTCAGTTATCTGCTTATAACCCATCCTGAAAAATAGTGACTCGGGATTGATGATGTCACTAATTGACCACATTACTAAGGGAGATTACACAGGAAGATTTGACATTTCTTTTTTATTTATTTTTAGAGCACCATTAAAGCAGTTGCCCAGGAATTTATTTTTATGGCCTTACCTTAGGATATCTGATCGGTGGGGGGCCAACAGGCAGCTCCCGCATGGATCAGCTTTCGACTCCTGTACTATACACAGTGTTAAAGGACAGGGCATAATGAAAGGTTACCCAGAAGCAGTGGGCTTGTGGGACTGGTAAAAGTATGGCACAGTTAAAGTTGGTTGATAGGTTAGGTAGGAGGACTAAGTAAGGTGGTGGGAAGATGAGTTTAAGAAAGCGGGAGGACAAGAAGGCGGCTATGGCTGATAGAGACTCTGGAACACTGGATAACAAAGCAGTAATGTCAGCATAACAATGGTACTGAAAGCCTTGGGACTCTAAGGGCTGGCCTAGGCCAAAAGCATAGATGGAGAACAGTAGGGTTCCCATGAAAGAGCCTTGGTGGACACCTACAGACAGTGGTCATAGTACGCAAGTGTTGTAAGACACTAAATGTGTGGCTGGTGAAGTATGAGGAGATCCAGGAGAAGGTCAAGTCTGTGATGCCAATGGATGACAGAATCTTTAACAGATGAAAGTGATCAGAGATGGAGGACAGGAGCAGTGTGGTTTGGCTTTGGTTAGGGCAGTTTCAGTGGAGCCATGTGGTATCTGTATCCTCATAATACTGATAGAGCAGAATAGAAGGAAGCCACTACTGGGGCAGATAGAAGGAAGCCATCTGCCCCACTATCCACTAGCATGTTGCTGCAATGCGCGATATATTATTTATTTATTATGCTTACTTGTATAGCACCCAGGAACGCACCGCTAATGAGGAGAAGTGAGGCGGCCGCCTCAGGCGGCACTGTCCGCCACTGTCTGGGGGGGGCGGCATTTTTTACTTTATATTTGCCGTAAACCAGCCCAGGACAGGCTGCTTTAAAAAAAACAAAGCTGAACGGGGCCTGTCCTGGGCTGGCTTACCAGACGTCGCATTTCAGCACAGGCGGTGATACAATGATGTCATCGCGCTGCCTACGCTGAGACACAGACATAGCGGACAAGAGAAGGCGGTGGCTCCATCAAGGCATCGCAGGTAGGTGAGGAGAACTTTTTTTTTTATATACATAAATAGGCTGTAACCTGCTGGAGTATCCCCGGCAGGTAACGGCCTATTTATTTACCTACCCCGCGTCTGCTATGGGACGCAGAAGGGGAAGTGGATGCCACTGTGAGCAGCCGTGGCCATCGGTAAGTGAGGCCGTGGATCTCAACTACTACTATTATTATACTCTTTCCAGACCCCAGAGTATAATAATCGGAGACCCAGGGGAGGTGAGAGAACATAAAAACCAATGCTAATTACCTCTCCTGCGATCCGAAGTTACTCCGATCAGTCTTGGGGCCTCTGGTGACGTCATCAGGTCGCGTCGCCGGCCTGATCACGTGACGTGTGTGCGCAATTAAACAGGGCCGAAGCTGCAGGGAGTGCACCGGTGTCCAGGATATGTAAGAATCAGTGGTTTTTATGTTTGTCACCTCCCCTGGGTCTCCGATCATTATATTCAGGGGTCTGAAAAGACCCCAGAGTATAATAATAGTGCATGGGTGAGCCACTATGGGGCATAATGCCGTGTGCAGGGGCCACTGTGGAGCATAATAGCGTGTGCAGGGGCCACTATGGAGCATAATACTGAGTTCAGGGGCCACTATGCACCATAATACCAAGTGCAGGGGC